>UZAN01040055.1:29397-54682 GCA_900618425.1 Echinostoma caproni | reverse complement strand
GAATGTGGATTAAAGATAACTGAGGTAAGATGAAGAAAATCAAAAGTGGACTTTCCTCTATGTACTCGTTACCCTTTTTGATTGATTCGCACTGCATCCCCAATACTGTTTTGTCTACTCAGTCACTAAAAACACTCGAGGGGAACGAAACCTGAACTTGAATCGCAAATAAATCAGAAAAAAACTATAAAGTACAATACTTAAGTGTATATTTAGAGGATCAATCTTCTATTGACGTAAAACTGTCTCACGATCGGAAGAAAATCCGTTGTATTCCACTTCTGTAAATTAATTCGGCAGCATCTCAAGATACCTGGTGATTTATTTATTGCAGATCCATTTTCACTTGTCTTTATGAAGCTTTCCAAACCAAGTTTGAACTATTTCAGCGCAACTAACAAGAAGGGGAAGAATATGATCAGAAGGGCACCTTTCCCGTTTGGACGCAAGTCCGGAAATCAGATGGAAACTGTTAGAAAGACGCACAGATATCAGTTTCACAGGGTGTTAACCGCGAAGAAGAAATGACTGTGTAGGACAGGATTCTGGCACAGAGCACACCGCAAATAGTTACCCTGGAATTTCTATGGAATTTATGCCGCAAATAAAAAAAATACACACTTGCTTTATACCGAAAGAATCAGCGCAAAAAATAGTTGATAAGATTCATTCTATCCAAACTAAATTGTTATTGTGTGTTTTATCTCATTTCGACCGTGATAGGCACCAATAATTTCAAAGGAATATATATGTATATATATAAAGGAATATATATGTGAATGGTAGCCATTTGCATTACTTTCTGAGCATCCCTCTCAAGATACCCTTTTGGAGTTTATCATTCATATTCGGAAATATACCTAATTATCTTACTTGAATTACAACGGAGGCTCTCTTGTACGGTAACTTATCCACTAATTGTTAGCGCTCAAGTACCCTATTGCACTTACTAACACTGGCCACAGCAAAGATCATCCTTCAGTTTGACCTCTCAGTCCCACACATTCACTGCCCCAACCCCAAAACACGAAACACAAGCAACCTGCTGCGTCTATCGCTCGAAGATGCCCTCAGGTCAATGGGTGAAGTAATTTTGAGTTACTCTCTCGCTCTCTGTTCTGCTTCGGTACGTTATTGTCTGCTGTCCACGTTGAAGTCAGAAAAAAAACAAGCATGAGTATCTCATGGTATCAATCGTTTTTGTTGTTCCTTGTACAACTATATTCAATTTAATCTTTTGTTGATAGTTGGCAGCTGGAAATTTGCGCTTTTTCAGGACAACTCAACAAATAGGGTTTCATCGAGTTTGCGAGCATTCACCGGTACACCACACTACTTTGGTATTAAGTGGCAACTTTATCACTCCTGGCAATAACTGGTATCGTGTTGCGGCTTTGTTTCATATTAGACGGCGGTTCATAGTTCTACCGTCAGGAGTAGTATGTGGATAAAACGTGTCTAGAGTTTTCTAATTACTGAGGTGGGATTATGTGGGTCAATTAATTGCATGTGTGTGTGTGTGTGCATGTGAATGTTACGTTTTTGATCCTATATTCCCGGGAATCGCGATTAATTCATATTAGCCTGTTTAGCATCTCCAAGTGGCTGGTTTGACACTGTGGAAGAAGTAGATAAATGCGTGTCGATCCCTGTTTCAATTCCCTTTTTAGATGACCTATTCCCACGACCAAACATTACGTCAGATTAATGTCATCATCCTAATACTGCATAGATGTAATTATATATATATATATATACCTTTAGATATCACAAGCAATTGTGAGTAGTATAGAGCAAATTAAATTTATTTCAGTGCTCTGGAGTTCAAATTCGGACGACTCGTGCATATGCACTGTTGCCAATCAGCTCTAACAGAAGCCAAACTTAAGTCCGATGCTAACTAAACTTACCTGACTGAGCTGCGATGCGTGCGTGAAGGATGAATAAAACTCTTTCGAAGTTATCCACAATTTTTGCGGCGAACGCAAACACGGCTAATGAGCAGCATCCGTTATTTCCTGATGTGCACGTGCAAATTGTTATTAGGCACATATATTCTGTTCCCAATGCATCCGTAGTTTGTGCAGCGTCCTGACCCTATTTACGTGTCCTGTTAGTTCACGTCCGTCACTCCGATCGCCCCGGTCTCACTGCGTTCCTGACTTTTTCCCATCCATCGTCTGACAAATGGTACAATGGAGAAAAAAAAATATGAATGAGAGCGAGATGTCCCCGTAGCCGTTGGGTGTAAAGATTTTCCGGTCGACTGCACTTGAAACGGGACCATTCGTCTGAATCAATGCTGCATGAATTGATGCCCGCCTAGTGGGAACGTGATCGATTCTGTTCGGGCGTTTTTTTTTACGCAGGGGGAGAAGGAAGGAGATGAGAGACAATAATTGATGTTAATGCTGTCTGTTCAAGAGCGTAATAGAGAGACACGGTATTTTGGAACGGAAAGCAAATTTCGGAATGGTTCATCGAGCTCTGAAACCTGTTGACAAAAAAAAGAACAAAAACGTTGAAAACCGCGGATTCAATTCAACCCCAATGGAACTCGTTCTACCATCGTTTTGGATCATGTTTTCAAATCTGTTTTTATTTTACTCGGATGTGTTCAGACATTTTGTGAACCGTGTCAGAGTAAACTTCAGAAAGAAGACTGCAACTTGTACCGATTCACTCGTTTGTGGTGTACAGCCTTATCCGGTACACCGTCTTAGGAGATCGTATTTTGTCCCTCCAGTCAGGAGATTGTATCACGAATTTACGGTGAACAGATCCGGAGATAGACAATATGCTGACAGATGATGCGAATCAGCCTCTGATCTTTCATCTATCTTTATTTCGCGTTTGAAACTATCACCAGCTGACTGCCCAGCTAATTTTATTTATAGTGTGGCAATCAATTAGCTGTACTGTTGTCTACACCCAACGCATCCGGATGGCTTATTGAAGAGTCTGGCGAAATTTTTTTTCTCTAGCCGAGTTGAGTTTGTTACAAAATTAGCGATGGGCCGTTTTTGGGGAAACCCACATGGTTTCCCCGTAAGAAAACATCGAAATGACTTACCATCAAACCGGCAAAAGAAACTTCCGGAACTTGACTCTTGCGGTTATTTTTTGTTCCTGTGATTCCTCCTTTTAATGCTGAAAAAAGACCCGCGGAAAGCACAACTTAGCCCTCTTACAGCTGTTAACGTCTATGCCAATGAATGTCAATTACAATACTCGCTTTTCCTCCCTCGTGCTGCCAGCATTATTAACCACAGTTATACGCTTTACATTAATCTGACCATAGATGCACTGTAAACCGTTTTGTTCGTCATATGGTTTTATTCCGGCTTTTTCGAACACATTCGTCCATGAGGATTTTAAAGTCACTTATCACCGCGGAATCCTCATCTTGTAGTGATGATTACCTGAGTTGATCAGAAAAAAATAAGGAAAGATGCGTGAGCGCTATATATACCGTGCGTTCAATTTTCTTCACAGATGGCAATGATTGGTCCCTTCATTGACAATTAGTTGTGTGGTTGTCTCTGAATGGGTTCCAGTTTTGACCTCAATCAGTGTGCCGTTGTCGACCATGGTCTTCATGGTGTACAAGTTATTTGAATGTACCGAACCGACGATCGTACCGCTGGATATTCATTCCATCTCTCAACTTGCCAATGAACGCATTCGTTTTTGCACTATCAGCTGTTCAGTTTTTTTGTTTACCGAAATGGGGTAGCGGTCAGGGTAACACTGTGATAGCGACCCGAGTCACTGTTTTCAACACATCATCAGCGCGTAATGCAGCAGGTTGATCGTTCTTTAGTGGTACAATGTCTCTCAGCGCATTGCCAAGTTTTAGTCCTTCGCGGGTCATCGTTTTGTTACAGTGGTCAGGCGGTGTACGTCGTTATCACATTGCTCCACATGTCGTGTGTTCCAACCCCACCGCCACTACACACCTGTTCATATTCTATGATAGTCTTTTTCTGGACAACTTTCCCTTCCGGAGATTAGTTGTAAAAGTGTTTTTCTTTTCTTAAAAAATAAATCCCTTAGTTGTTGAAATGTCTAAAGTTACTCCTGGTCCCATTGACAAATATCACCATTGCACTTCCGCCCTTGCAAGCCGTTTATCGTTGCTGTAATCTCTGCGTGTGTGTGTGTGTGTGAAAATCTAATCCACATCACTTTCTCACATTTCGGTCGTTTGTTTGTTTATTATTATCACTGTTTTTCATCAGGATAACGTTGCGGAACGATTGAGATTGATCGAATCGGTCACAGATCAATTGGGCTTTGTTTCCAACGTCCGTTTACGTGACTGGATGAAATCGGGTGTCGATGAGGAGAGTACTTGGCGATCGAAAATGATCGTTTTCGAATGAACGAACAGACATCCAGATCGAGCTTTCGAATCTCATATCACAGGGATTTTTTGCATCATTTCTTTCTGAACGCTCCTCAACATAGAATTGTCAGATTTATTGCCATTGCATTTCCGTTTTTATACTTATTCACTAACATCGAATTTGTCTCTTTTTGAGATGGGAATAAAGTAAATTTTTGTTCCATTATCATTTTCAATTGTACTACCTGTGGAAGCTGCGGTATTAGAGCTTATTTCGACCGGGACATGATGGGGGAAAACGTATTACTATAATTCCAGAAGGCGGTGCTGGTCGAGGGTAGTCCTTTGTTGAGGATTATAGTTGGGACATCACTTATTTGGTATACATAACACAGAAATCTCATCAGAAACACACCATCGCAGTTCCTGATTGCCCAACGGGTAATAACTGTAACAATCGATAGTTATTCTTTGAGATACAGTAATTTGCCCTCCGTTATCTTGTTGATTTTTGATTGTTGAAATAAACCACCAACGATGTTACCTACTACTCACAAATGAGTAGAGCTTCATGACAGTGTGATCTAACTAGACATACTGATTCATTTTAATCTGAAGGCTATCTGTTACGTTATCATCTCATGTGCCCCGGTTACCATGTACGTATTGTGCGAACGCTAGACCACACAGGCATACATACACACTACTGACTGGATCGTTTTAGCACAAACCCTGATTTTATTTGTACCCCGATAGGCGCGTGTACATCATGTTTACTTGTTGTTTTTTCAACTCTTCACATCAAACATTTCGTTTGTGACGGTTTGATGATTCTACCGGCCGAAACACCGGGTGATTTTTCCAATGCCTCATGAATTGCCGCAAAATGGAATTGTCCAGTGTTCCACAATATATACTATCGTTATTCGTTTATCGGACCTTGCGAAACACAAGTACAACGTACAAATATAACTGTGAGAGTATGGCGCCATATGGTTACTTTCTCGTTTAAAATGTGTAGGAGTGGGGAGCATTGCGCAGAAGAATAAACGCGGAAAGCTCAAAAACCAGGTTTGGTGGGTCAACATTGTGTTTGACAAGCAGATACTAAGTGAAGCGATTTAAACGATTAATTTTTCGGGTCAGTCGGTGGGTAAATTGTCAAAGTGACCATCACTTCGTCCCGGAAGTTGTTTGAGCCGCACCACTTTTTCTTAACCCCGCTTCTCCTTTTCATTTCGTATCACATTGGTCACTTCCTCCCCCCTGAAAAATTGCTACTGCAATTGTGTTCGCTGAATATGTGTAATGGTCAACGCGCAACTCCACTGAAAAGCCCTAATGGCACTGTAAAGTTGTTGCATCCTTGCTACAAATCATCAACATTGCATAACGAATAAATTTACTTTTGGATTTCAACACGAGTTTTGACGCGCTAACAGCATAGATAAATTGAGTTGTTCGCCGGCAGTTTACTGCACAAAATCACGTGATGAAGCTTGTTAGACTTGCTCAGATACTGAGTGATCTCCCGATGTAGGAACTCTCAGTCGGGTTCTATTAAGACAGTGCAAGAAACCTGACCTGGCGAAAATGGATATTCTCTGGCGATTAGTCGATGAATTTCGGTCTGCTGCGTGACTTCCACATCATTTCGATATTCTTTCGTCTTCCGTTTTATCACAACAAACGTCGCTCATTACGCCGTGACATAGACACGATCATACCCAATGAACCCAACGAGAATGAGAGGAAAGTTTGTTGCGCACCATTTTCTGGTACCGCTCCAAAATGGAAGATCAGGTTTTATTGCAGAGAATGAAACGTCCGCGATCCGCATTCTGCTGCTGAAAATAAAAATATGAGTTTCCGTTGTCTGATTAAAGTCGTCCCGGTACTACACTGTTTGCGAATGTCGCAATCAGATACACGACCACAACGGACACGAATCCGTCCGATGGGACTGAATCAGCTCATCTCGAGGAAACATCCGGGTTACATTCATCCGTTCACTAGGACACGACACATGGATACACGTTTTCGAGCGGGGATGTGGTGTGTCAGATTTGTTGCAAATTCGATAGTTAAAAATTGTCGGATTTACGCCTTTGTGATCGGGGCTATTCATTCCTCGGGCGGAGATTTTCTCCGTCTTTTTTTCTTTCTGTCCAAAGTTGGCCATTGATTGTTATATTGCGATGACTGGGAACTTAAGAAAATGGCAGTTTTCTGTAATATCCATTTTTCATAAACTGCCTGTTTATTGCTTATTTTCATGGTTTGCTCAAATCTGCCGGGAATGATTGCAAATTCTTTTTGTTCGATAAATCCGAATGAGGAATTAATCGTATTCTAGTGAATTTCATCACGATAGGTTTTTTTCGGTTCTCTTGTGCATGTGGATGGATTTCAAATCCAAACTTTAACTGCGAAATTTTTATTATCCATTCAAAACGATATTTGCATTTGTCATGTCTTTCGATGGCCCCACAGTTGCAACAAAGTGATAGTGAGTTCAAAACGATAACACTGTCACTCTCAATGTGTAGGTGATAAATTGACAATTGATCACGGGCTAGCCGGAAGAGGAGAGGAAAAATATTCGTCTCAATTCGTTTGAGTTTCTATCCGCAATACCAAGTTATCCGGGCGCTCCGAAAACAGGAGTAGCTCAACAGTTCGGCTCCTTCGTGATTACTCACACGTTTCTCTGTTGTTCAGATTATTAATGCATGTAGTTCTCTGTTTTTTTCACCGCATGTCAGTAATCACTTGAATTGTATGATGCACGTGTGCGTCATAAAACCAAGCCTTTGTTATTTCATTCCATACTTCGAGTACATCCGTGTCTGGATAGTCCCGCTATCAGTTAATTTATGCTTGATTTCGAAGGGAGAACAATACGGTAAAATGCAATGCGTAGTCAGCACAATCTGGTAATTTGCTAACTCAGTGCACTAATCTCCCCTTGGATTGGTACCCGGTTTATACTATTTTCACTCAGGAATGGCTAAGCAACAGCACATTTTGATAGATAACGAAGATGTCTACGCGTCACTTGTCAACTCACCACTCTCACCCAGATGATTCTCAGCTGTTCAAATAAACTTGCGTTTCTAACTTGCTGACTGACTGACTGACTCATTTCCACTTTGGACACAATTCAGAGACATTCCGTTTTTTTCTTCATGAGCGTTCCACAAAATATCCGACTTCAGTTTGAAGCTCATTTGTTTTCTCTCTTCTCCGCGGTGCTGTTCGAAACACATCCACACACTGAGATACACCCCACGCGAAGGCGCGGGCGATGATGCGGTCCACTCATAGTTCACGCACATCCCCTGGGGTACAAAAAGGCGTCCTGATGTCCGGGGCAATTTTCATCATGTGGGTTGCACACGAGTACGGTGTCTATCGATTTGTGTGTGTGCTTGCATAGTGATCACGCTAAAGTACTTCCCTTGCTCTTTTTCCCGCACATACTGTCGTACATATGACGTGACTTTCAGTGGGAACAGGTGTTATTTTTTTCTCTGCAGTTTTTTTCTCCACTCTCAAGACTAGTCAGTTTTTCCTGACTGGGGATAATTAATTTCTGTAAACCGTGGGTCGGAACACCAGCGGGAGTCTGAACAGTCATCGACGGCTTCATTTACCTTATCAGGTTCTATTGTGTTCACTGCTGCTCTATTATCCTGTTTTTTTACCCGTATCTCTCCTTACAGTCCACTTCGTTTTGGTGGTCGGTTAGATTAAACTGTAAATCATGTCCGTTGGCTAACCAACTAATCTTTCCGAGGTATCCAAAAATGTCCTTTGGGCCCTGTTCTTCCTTTGCTTGAGGGATAAAAACATAGAACAACATCGATCGCGGTTATTTGTGCTCGTCTGATGCATGCCGATCCACAAAACCGATGATTGAATATACTGAGCGGAAAAAAAAACAATTTAGTTGCACGACGGCACAGTTGGTTGAAGCGTGGATAGGGGAGATCAAACAGGAGTTTGCTCTGCTTGACAATTTTATGATCCGCCGCTTTCGACAAACTCGTTTCACGTTCTAGCAGTGATCGGCAAACAAAAGGTGGCTGCGTAAAAGATCAACCTATGGTCTCTCCTTGAAAACGTGACTTCAGACAAAAACACAAACATTCGTCGTTGAAGAGCACATGCAAACAACAAAATCATCGTCCACCGCAGTTTACCGAAACTACTACTAGTAGATGGCTTTCACCCAGTTTTCTGTCCTCGTAGGGCTGATAGCTGCTCATTCACCGTTGTTGCCTGTATTTTTGAACTTTGACCGTCCCTCAAGCCATCCCGCTTAGTGATTGATCTAATTGTTGTGTTCCTTTATTTGATACCAAGATACGTTTCTTATTGTTGGCTATGATAGATTGTCAATGTAAAATATATGTGCAGCTGACTGAGAAAAGCTGAAGTGAATTTCTGCAGAAACGTGTTTTCCTCTCAGTGTTAAAACCTGTCCCCGTTAGTTCATCACAACAAATGAGAGCGGTGATTGTATCCGTAAACTGGAGTTCAGCGATCCTCCTCAAGTTGCACTCCCGGGTATTCATGTAGCCCACGGCTCCTTGTTCAGTCAACGGAGTAGGCGAACAACACAGAAGATAACGTACAACCTCGTCGATCTTCTGAGTTCAAGATAAATTTTTCTTCGTAGGCGCATATTAGCTGGAATATGCGAATATCGTTAGCTTCTCAGACAGGACACCTTATTGCAATTCTATGCTTCACAACGAGTTTCGGTGAACGGAACAAAAGACAATGCGATGCGGTCAATGAATCAGGCTTTTTTGGCTACCTGAGTCTGTCCCAGGATTCCGAGATCCGACGTACAGTAAATTTGTGAAGCTATCTTTGTTTTCACTGGTACCCGTAGCTCTTGCTGCTGACCAACGACTGAGCAGTATCTATATGAGAATTTCGTTCCACAATTGAACCAGATTGACTCAGTCGTAGTTCTCGCACAGCTTGGCAATGTTTTGGGGTATGAGTAGCAGAACCGGGGTAGCCCAACCTTTGAGCAGAGAATGCAGTAGAATGAGTGAGATGGGTGTGTAGGATTTGAATATTCGGTGGAATACCATCACCTAAAGATAGAGGAAAAAATCGTCGTTTTCTTTTTTGTAATCCGAGTTGTTAATTTGTTAACAAAAGATGACTACTGTATGTCTGAGAATAGGAATTTGGACGAGGTCAGTCATTTTGTATTTGACTCAAGAATTCATGGGAGTAAGGCCCCATAAACCACTAGACCGTCCTATTTTCATTTTTGTCTGACTAGTATAGGTAGATGATTGAACAAACTTATAAGTTCTTTTAGTTTCATTTGTTGTCCATGATCTCACTGATCATATAGAATCACATGTTTCAAAATTAAAATGAGTGCTCGAAATGGATACAGTTCGCAAAATCGGATTGTTCATAGCCGTATATTCGCACAGCGTTTCTGACGAGATGGAAAGAAAAATATCAAGCGAGAGGAGATCACCTTATTCGAACAGGCCTTACAAATTAGGAGCCTTGACACCACTGACCGTATTTTCGTGGGTCAGGAATCACAGTAATTTTCAGATAGCACAAAGCACATTCAGCTTGGTCATGGACACTTCAAAGTTGCGGTTCACTCGTCAGTCGACAGACAGCCGCAGGCGTGCCGCCAAGATCTAAGCTATTCAAATAAATGTACCATACACACGTACGATGATAATACTGCTGGTTAAGCCGTCCCCAAATGACAAACAGGGACCAAATACAAGAATACCTGTTTCCCCGAAACCTTTGCTCAATTGGACTGAGGGCTGCCTGACCTTCGTTCCATACAGACACAGGCTTAATCAAGTACGAAGATGAAATTATTGTCGCAATTTATCCGCTTCAGCCGCACATCTAATTAACTCCATTCCACAACGGTCTCCAGTGGTAGAAATTCTGAAATTTATCTGCTAGAATAGACATTGTAAAATATTAAAATATTGATTACGAAAATTTAACAAAACGCAACAGTGATTTGTGGGTTGTAACAATCTACCCTTGGAAGTTCAGCATTTTTTCTACCACCTCCAAATCGAGAAAACAAGAACAAAAAACAAAGCGATCTGAAAAAATCAGTCGCGCAGAGGTTTGGCTTTGTGGTTCGTATTACGACGCCTATATTATACGGATCTCGGATGAATACTCTCACTCTCTTTCTGGGTACTACGCGCACAAGTCTACGGAAAGAATTCGATGCCATGAGGAACCAGTTAGAAAGATGACGGATTCTATCTGTTTAATGTGTGAAAAGTAAACTTTATACAGCCTGGATTAACTCGCAGATTTTGAATACTCAATCTTCTGGTTCTATACTTGAAACTCTGTTTTGAGTAATACAGGTTAACACTATCCAGTCCCCCATCTTTAGGAGAGCGAATGAAGGGTGGATATTGGCGAAGGGTATATCGTTGATGGTTGTCTTAAAACACTATTGACAAAGATCGATCTGGTGGGACAAGGTAGTCATCTCTTCACCCTGGTTAACCGCATCCGATCACGAACTGGGCGTGAATATTAGTCCGGGGTGGACAATGTATGAGTAACGCATGCAGGAGTCATACACGTAGACATGCACACCCCACTGTTTACTGTGACTGCTTTTTAGTGTGATTTATTGCTTCTCTGAGCGGTCTGTCATTCGCAAGCTTAGGATTTGCTTTTGCGCTATAATGTGATTCAGGTGTGTACATTGGGTCTAGCTGTTTGGAAAATATCAAATTTGATGATATGTTTGTTATACTTTCGATTCGTTATATTGAGTCATATTTTTTCTCAAGAACCAGTTGCTTTAGTATCTTACCTGACATTATGGAGATATAGATTTTTCTACACGATGTTTATCCCCAATACCGAATCAGCCTGTCACTGACTATTGATGATTTAAGTACCACAAAGAGATTATGCTTTACATGATGAAATCGATCATTAGGTTTTGTCCATGGAATCGAACGGGATGCACATCCGGACACGTCTATAGGTCCCCTACCGATTTGTCACTTTTGGGGCTAATCTTCGGATATATGCCTTATGTTATAAAACATTCTCTCCATTCACCGCTAGGAAGTTGGACGTACCGCGCCCTTAGCAAATGTTCCACAAATCAGTGATGCGTTCGTACATGTTAGATGGAAATTTCATATCGTTCGAAATCACAAGTGAGCCGAGCAGGCGATTTCGAGTGTGGGCAAGCCTGAGCAACGAACCGCAGCCAATATTTGTTTCCTCACTCGCATAACTCTGCACGTTTCACTCTCAGATACTGCCGATGGTCCCCGACATATGGAGCACTGATACCATTTGTTTATACACTCGCACATTCACTTACCACAGCGATGTATGCATTCAGTCACACTGGTTCCCGCCTGTCAGCCACAGATTGAATTGTGTGGCGATTAAGGGTTAGGAGGAAGTGGGGAGACGGTGCTGGGATGCAAGTAATCGACCTACGAAGACAAAACGGAAAGTAGAATGTCACTCCGGATGTATGAGAACAGCCGAGATTGGCTGTTTTGAGACCATGCTCATTTGGCTACCATTTTTTTCAAACTCAGTAACTTTGGCAGTTATCGATCAACTAATCCATATATTTGACAAAGGCCAGTAGTGAGGAAGTCATTGTTTGAAGTTCTAATCCATATCTTTTTTAGTTTTATTGTTTTCGTCGAATATTCCGTTTAGTTTTTTTCTGTGTTACGACTTTTACATTCGGTAACAAGTTTGGTGCTATTAAAATATTTTGGAAACTGGTCAAAATCAACCCAATTTCAAGCGGTTCTGCCTGATAAGGAAATACAACACGGCTACTGGCTGGTTATTGTTCGTCGTGGCAAACTATGAACTGAAACAACTTTTTCCATAATGAACTTGAATACAGTAGGTTTACATTGCACAGTTTGCATCAGGATATATTTCACTGTATCTCATCATGTGCATATTACAATTTATGTAATATTCTTCATCACAATAAATTGATAAAAATTGCCGTTAGTAAGTTCATAAATGTCATGGTTTCTACCAAGGCAACCCCAAGGTAATGAATAACTCCTTTTGTTTACATAAAATACGCTTCCATCTTTGAATCGCAAATGCATCAGCAGAGTGCAGTAAACGTGATTTGGTGTTGAACAGGATCACGGAGAACGCAGTATTTCGGCCGAACCGATACATTGTTTCAAGCAAATGACGTGCAATGGAAGAGACCGGTGTCTGTCCGATCGGTGACCTTTGACTTATTTCCCATTGGTTGACAAAAGTGTCCACCTACAGGTTCAGTCACTCTCAGTCGAAACTGCCGTTCAGTTCGGCCTAGGCCGAGCACCCACACTCGAACATGAAAATAAATACAGTTTCCTTTTTACTTCTTTCTTCTATTTATTGAATATACAAACATACAGTCAACTTTCAGGACTATGGCCATACAAAAGCTGCCTGCGGAAATACAGAAATAGGGAAGACGGGCGGCGGTGAAGCGGTTCGAATCAGGGACTTCCGGGTCATAATTTGGTGACCTAACCACTAGGTCACCAATGCCCATGTATGGGTGTGACATGGCATGAGCTGGTAACGGCTCCTGGACTGGGGGACGGGTAGTTGTCGGCATGTGTAAAGTAGGACAAGGTAGGCGGCATGGTATAGCTGTTCGATTACCGATTTGAGGTCGCGTGCAAACAGTTCTGTCTTTGAATGGCAGCTGCAAGAAAATCCGGTATTTGGGAACGAATATTGTTAGTCGTTTTGGCTCGCGTCGTTTTACAAACGCATATGGGTAGCGATTGGACTGAAACACTTTGTTCAGTACATCGATCTCGTCGCTTAGTGTGATCATGAATATTATATAAACTGTAGTATGCACCTGATGAGATACGACGAAATATATCCGGATGCGGATTGTGCAACATAAACCTACTGTATTCTCTATTCAAACGACAAACTTTCCATATCCGATCATGAGTGAAAGCTGTCAATTGCGCCACCAGGTTCTAATTTCTCTCCTCTTGAGCAAGCATTCTTGAACAGTGCCTCGCCTTTTGCTATCATGTTGCCAAAATACAATCTGGGTTGGATTGACGAGATACTTGGGCAAAGTACAGGCCCATACGAGCCCGAACACTGGTATGACCTGAACCAATCCCAACCGCATACGGAAATATTCTTGCACTCGGGGAAAATTACAACACCGAATTTGGTTCCATCGCGAGCACAATTCGTGCCAGTTCGTCATCGGGGTCAAACTGCGTGCCCAAATCGGACAAAGGTGATCTTGACAATTACCTCCCAATTACGGATTGTAAGCTTTTCGCAAACGAATTTTGCAAAATGACAGGTTGTACCATAATTGTCTTCTTTGGACAGAGAAAGGATAATTAAGAAATATTCATTTTTTCTTGATTATAGCCCTTTTAATGAAGGAGTAGATTTTCTACCTGCCTGTGCAAGATCATTGTTGTCAAATTTTTCATCAAGGTAGGAGGTCTTGAATCGATCAAATTATCATCATTGCCCTTGCTCTTAAGGGAAGAATCGATAGACAGACACAGGTGCATGCTAATTAGTTCTAAGATCACTCGAATATAGGTCTAATCGAAGTTGAATCGACGGGTCCCGTAAAACACTTGTTGGTTCGTATAGGCAACAACATTTATACTGAAGTAAATTTTTTTTCAAAATAATAATAAACAAGCCTTGGTGAGTCTTTATAGACGTGATTTTTCCGATTCGGTTATACTCAGCAGATGGAATGGTTCAGAATGTAGCGGATACTCCCATTTCGTCAATAGTGGTTGAGCCAGACCATGATGAGTTAAGAGCTAACTAAAGAGAATAAAACAATTTTATTTACAATAAATTAACACTGATAATAATTCAGATGCAAAGTTTGTGTACACTAATAGTAGATTAACCTATTGACACTCATGCAGCCTAGAAACTACGTAGATAGAAGTAGACAAGATATAAATTGTTGTCCATACCTAAAGCATTATTACAGGTGATAAGTATAATGAAACTCCATTAGATCATAAAGGAAATATTTTTATGCATCACAATCAGCCAGTCCTGTACATTCCATCACGCACACACCTCACGATTTTTCCTATTTGCTCATCCCTGCCTGTTTGTATGTTTCTAACTTATGGCCGATGTGTCGTAAATACGTTTAGTGCTATCTTGTCAGATTTTTGCGGGAGACTAGAATTTTCCGTTGTTCCTACTACAGTCAGCAGTGAGCAGAAACACGTTACTTGTGCATTTTATATCTTTTTGGACATTCTTTTATCATGCACTCTAAAAATGTAATTTGGTAGGGTTTTTAGTGTGCACCGTAGTAGTTCATATGCTCATCGCATGTATACTTTCTGACCTTCATGACACTTAGCTATGATCATTGGATTTCGCGCATTTCGTCATGGGTTCACAATTGGTGGTACTTATCTAGGCTATCCCGAAAACCCAGTGAGTTGTATTTTGGCTAATTGATGCAGTTTATCTTTCAGTATATTGGAGTGCGTGATCCACTGAGGGCAGATCGTGTGATTTAGTGATCATCAATAGTCTATCAACGTGCCAATTTCTCCATGACATTCATTGATAGGATTTCTTAAAGGAGAGATTCCTCTAGCTGGTCTAAGCTTCCACCCCTCAGTGACCAATCCCACTCACACAATCACATGAATTTCGATGAATCTCATCAGAAATATATGTGTTGTGAATAATTCTTTTGTTTACATTTNACATTTCTTACATCCTGGGTGGTAGTACTTCCATTGTCGCCCAGTTCAGTACCACGCCTTATCTGATATGCCGCTTCCAGTTCCAGGAGTAAAGTAACCGTTTTCCGGAACTGAAAGGTTTGTCTTTGTGACCAAAGTGTTTATCCCTTCTATTTCTCATCACATTAAGATAGATGATAAAACTCCACACTAACAAAAAGGATCGGGCATCAGAATGCCCTAATCACGGCCGTTTCATTGATGTCCAACAATTGTTCTACTTGTTTGGTGTCAAACAAGAACAAGTTTCGATCCCCACTGGTTTTTGACAGGCATGTGTAATCACCACTGAGATATCAGGAAAGGCCACACCCCTGAACAAAATCAGCTCGTCCGGCCAAATGTATTCCAGAAGAGGAAATTATGTTTTGCATTCGTCTTCTGAGGACACAGAATCACGGATCACAATTTATCCGGGAGCATTTTGTTCATGTCAGTCCATTTGATTTGATAAATATTTCAGATACACCCATACACAGCTGCCCACCCACCTATCCACTAATTAGAACGGAGAAAGATGAGGTGATGAATCAATCCTCCCTTTTAAAGTTAAGGATGCTATTGATCAAAAAGGGGATAACTGGACCACTCAAATTTTCCACAAAGTTACGGATCGATAAGTTAGAGTGACCAGTTCGTCTACCGACTTCAGATGTTTAATATTTGTCATTGGTATGCTTGGAAATAAATGTAATGCTTAGGAAAACGGACAGAGCGAATATGTTACGCGGCAAGTGACTTCTTTTTATTTCACGAGTTATGATTGATCTTAACCCCACGCACATTCGCGTTTGAGAATCAAAGCATTTGGTTCAATAACCACCTTTAAAATGATGGAAAAAGCTATTTTTGGTATAGTAAAGGAGCAGATGCGTTAACTGTATTGCTGGTTGCATTTCCATTTGAATGTGTACGCGTGGTTGGGACAAATGACACTATAACCGCTTGCTAATAAGATTGATCATTTTAGCACCCTTGGAAAATGAACAGGTTTGTTCATGTGGTAAATAGCATCTATTCAGTGTCCAAAATAGCCGGGGATGAACGTCGCTATTTAAAAGAAAATGCTTCTTGTATGGCATGTGATATTAGATGTTAGTTTTATCCACAGGGGTGACAGACTTAACATTTATGGCATATCAGACTATCCCAATTTCATTGGAACTAGAGGCTACTGGCATCCAGTTCAGATGATTGTGCATTGTAACTGACGGGGGATATTTCATGAAAATCTGAGTTTGACAGAAAGTGTTCAATCCAACTGTGCCGCAAAGGAGTAACAGACCGACATATCGCGAATTGGCAAGCATCCTAGTTTCCCTTCTTTTCCAAATGACTTTTCCAGTTTGACCACAAAATACATGAAATTCAAGCGACCGGGTGAGCACTAAGCTTATGGAATGTACTTCATTCAGTTAACCACAAAGATGTAATGATTATTACTGATAAGATCTTTACGTAATAGGCGTAGTTAACAAGAATCAAAGAGAGCTTCAGGTTTTTCGTTTTCTGGTGTTAAAGAGCAACCCTGATAATCTAGCTAACTCTTGTGAGGCACCAATTTTAAGGGATGGCCATTTGTGGATAATATCATCAAAGTACGCTCGGTTGTTACCGTACTAGATATACATGAATCATAATGTCTTGAATCTGCGGGTCTGAGATAAATAGAGTCCTGGCATTTACAAATTTTCAGTGTAGTTCTTGAATTGTAGTCCATCGACTACTTTGGTGGTTAGTATCGTGCGAAATGTGAACGCTTTTTTCACAACTTAGCCATCGTTCCAAACATGGTTGGCGTTCTTGGTGTTCGTGGAATGCGTTCTGATAGTAAACGGAGAAGTGGATCATGTTTTGTCATGTCTTCGCCCGCCCCCTTGCTAAACGTTTTGACTTAGATTGTGATTTATTAGCCTGTAGATGAATCATCGCAAACTAGGTTCGTTCGTCACTGGATGTTCTTCCTACAATGTGTAATGAGGATTTATTCGGACAAATAGGTCGGTATCAAAACGTTCGAATCATGTTTGAACAATCCAACTTTGCCGAGGCTTTAACACAATGTGTGGAGTAATATTTACCAAGTATTTTCGTCTTTCGCATGCGGTTAATTTCCAAAGACAGAAAACGAACCCTGTCGCGTAATAATACAACCTCGCATTTTTATCGCTGAGGATAGACCATCTGGGTTCCTCGTTAAGCGTTTCCTGCAGTTCTTATTAGTCATGAGAACATTTCTCAATACTACAGCGCTATTGGCAAACAGTTCTGGATACGTTCAAACGAACTAGGTTTCGTGTTTCCCTTGAGATCATCCCGTACAAATGACAGATTGCTGGCGAATGATCGTTTACGTGGAAAACGTGCTTTTTTGTATACAGAACGTTACAATTCTCGAAATAATACCTCAGGAAATCAGTAACTTTCTTTACTTTTACCAGAACAGGAAAAACTTTAACTGGCCGATAGATCGAGGGATACCATCAACAGTCAGCTTTGCAAATGACGGAGATGACACCGTGTTCTTACAGTTGTGCAACCTGCTCTTATCAAAAATCCGTGGTCAGTTTCTGTCACCTGAGGTTTACTTCCTACCCAAAACCAAAAACCTTTTCCATTTCAGCCAGGAAAGCTTTGACATTCAATCAGTACACAAAAGCCATGGTAACAAACGTCGAAAGTACAATGCGGTTTTCAAGGAATTAAGCTGTTTCAATCGTAGTGGTGGAAATAATTCCTGCCTGGCTCTCTATCGTCATCCTATATTTAATCTTCCTGAGGAAGTTTAAATGTTACTACAAAAAGTTTGGAATAAAAACAGATTTATTTACCAGGGTTTGATGATGCATCAAATTGCGCTCTCCCAAAAGCGTTTGACATAAACTTGCTCAAAATGATTTATCTGTTCCTTCTATAGATATTTGGATTCCTTTTTCACTCGCCATACCAGAGAAATTCTTTTTGCCTCTCATTTCTATGTTCGACTCAGAATCGGTAATAATTTCGTATTTGTTTTATCCTTAAGGTTGATCATTTATTCCGGCCTCATGAGTGCAGTCAGAGAGTCGATGAATGTTAGCTCGAAAACTACCGGACCAATTCTACATCAAAAAGCCCGTTACCTGAATGATACAAGAGTCTGCAACATCCTGCGGTTCGTAACGCCACAAGTATTGTTTTGCACACATTCCATGATAGAGCAGCAGAAAATTTAATCGAAAATCAATACGGTCGCTGCGCGCTATTGGAGGGATGATTTTAACGGAATCACCATGATCGTCTCGTTTATTAATGACACGCGGTCTATTCCGAATGTTTCAAGTTTCTTTAATTATATAATGAGTTTAAGGCTACAGCAAAATATCTTTTGAATACCTGGTTCTAGTTGTGGTAGACAACCTAGTGTAAAACAATCTCATGGATGCAGAGACATTCAAGATTTGGCGATGGTGGTCCGTTCGTAACGTCACCGAATTATCACCCCGGAGGACGACGAGTATTCGAATCCCACCACCGCCGCCTGACTTTCCCCATTCTGTGTGTGTGTTGAATGGCAGCCCTTTGATTGGCCGCTTCCCCCATCCTGAAAATTGTATCGTTGTGTATTCAATGGAAAGAAAAAAGACTGAAGGCATGAATGTCAACCGTCAAACAAGTTTTAGTGATTGCAAAGATATCCGACAGACCAGCTTGCGAAAGTATCTGCTTCTCGAGAATTTCTATAACGAAGCGTCCATAAGTTAATTTAAAAACAAATGGTATTCTCCATTCAGAAATCCTTTTAGGTTAGAATGATTATTTTCGCGGATAACTCTCAGGTTGGTGAAATGTAGATTTTAGGGGAATCAGTTGGCGAATATGGAGTGAGACAAAGGATGCGGGTGGAGAATGATCACGTGTTAGCTTCATTTTCACGAAAGTGTACAAATTTTAGCCTCAGTGTGCGACAGAGATCCAAGGTGCAATTTTGTAAACCAATGCATTTTTAATTCATAACATGCTCAAAAGAACAATGTGGTCATTCCTTGAGTAACGACGATTTATTTCGTATTCCTCGATCCGTGTCTACGGCAGTGAATTAGGTATAGCGTTTTATAACTGAAATCAATTTGTCAGGTTTGGTTAATCGGGTCTTCGTTCATACTTCCGTTTACAGACCATCTGGAAATATTTTTATCCTACTTCAATCACTTTCACCAGAACGGCAAATGGGTAAAATAAAAACCTGCACATGTTTTTCAAGGTTTCAACGTTACGTGAAGTAATCTATGTTACTCCGCGTGTGGCAATACACTGGTGGTGAATCAGGCTCACAACACGAACTAAGTGAATGTCAACATCCACCTAAGTGCATCTTTCATTCCAACGCATAAGCGATTCGCCAGTTGTTTCACCTCCTAGTTCATGCATGAACGGAGATCACTGAAAGACCAAAGATGTTCCATAAGACAAATGAACACCTATGTGCGATGGATAGGGATATCGTATAACAACTATTCGTTCAAAGACTCGTTTTTTTCAATGAGAATTGCCTCAGCGGACTTCGGTGTTTTAATTTTTATTGATTGTAATGTGTGTGATAGGATACGGTGAACGACAGCAAATACTGAAACAGGGCACCATACTTTTGTTGGATGAACAATAAGTGAGCTGGAGATGGTCCCTTTCGCCCCGTGTATCGGCTGCAGTGGATAGGTGATGTTCTTTGATGCATTCGGTATCTGCTTTGCAGTCAGATCCACATAAGTGATGTTACCCGCATCCAGCGCATCCCTTTTAAATCTTAAAAAAAATTAACCGTACTGACTTGAAAGTCGAACTATCCAATACGTACGTCCGCCTCAAATCTGTGGTCTGATTCTCATGTGTGTTGAAGTCAACTTACTTAACCGAGTCGTGCATCTTTCGGCAAAAATTAATTGGATAAGGAATTCATTGGGTGAATGAAAAGGGAACTAAAAAGCTATGAAGGACTGGACCGCTATTTTAACCTGGTTGGGTCTCTTCAACAGTGCGAATCTACTGACCTAACTCATGATGAAATCCGGCAATTCACAGATATGAATACAAGTATACTACCGACCAATCAACTAACACTGGGCAGGTGATAAAATCTTAGTCCTCTTTTGAATTATACATGATACAGCACTTCGTTAAGAGGTTACTTAATTCGGGCATCACCCCAGTACCATATACCATTCTTATAACTCTGTTATAAAGTTTCACAACCGCGTGACAGATCACGTGAGAGTAATCAGACAAAATCGGATTCCCTTCTGATCTGTTCACGCGATTCACTTCGTCCTCTCATTCCTTATCCGACACTGTTTTCTTCTATCAGACTGTCAGTGTTTGCTTAATTCAAACTATCTGAAATTTCTCGAGGGGCACATGTGGACTAATAATAGCTCAGTATAAACTCCATTTGCACACAAATGCATACTTGAAACAGCAATTCCCTTTGAACAATATGTATCTCCTTCCCGGGCTCCGCAGAATATCCACATAGTACTCCCCTGTAGCACAAGAAAAACGTGTTTTATTTCTATCGTTGATCCAAATGATCGAAATAATTCTTTTCCATCCGACAGTGCGTGGATAATAATCACGTAGTCTAACACCAAACTGACCCTATCGCTGTGAGATACTGATGAAAGAATTGGTATGAATAATAACTGGTCAAAAAAGTGCTACGGAAGGTCGAACTACGGAACTCCGTCAGGATTTCTTCCTAGGCCGTTGTGTATAAAAACCATTTGATGTTCTGCTGTGTACCGTCTGACCGAGGTATACGGTTCAGTCATTGGTTTTTCCGGTGTACAAAAAAAATCTGAGACGAATGAGAACAATTTTGATACTTTTAAGAAATCTCCCCAGACATCGTCTGATGTCGCCGTACTCGTCCAAGTAGGAAATAATTGCATAGCATTTTACATAAGGAATTATTACTTTTGGAACTGACCGCATTTGAAATGACAAACGAAGTTGATTGATTGATTTTTGGGTCAGACTGGCTCATTTATCACTATTGGATGGCCTGTCATCAGAGAGTCGGATGAATTGGAAACGAAATCCGCTTGGTTTGAGTGAATCGCGCTCGTTTTCTCAGTGTGGTTTGTACGGTTAAACCTACTTCGTCCACTCTTTATTTAGACATTGAATTGTCCTTGATTACAATAAAATATTTCGCAGACTAGAAGAACGATCTCTTTTTCTCGCACTGGGTAAATAACCGATTCCTTCCACAAGAAATTCCTGGTGAAAATAATCGAGAATCTAATATTTATTTAACATAATACATCAAAAATAATAATTTTATTACCGTTAGGTAGCTCCAAGTCGCATAAACTCACTGTCAGCCTACAGACTGCAATAAAAAGGATGACCGAAGTTGCATAAAATGATAATATCACCCACACCACCACCACTTCTGCCACCACAACCACCATCACTAACAACAACAAAAATGTTAACAGCTAACCAATCCCGGAATTTCTTTTGATCCGTGGACTTAGACAGACAATAAATGCAAATTATTAGGTATAATGATAGTTTACAAATCGTGATAAATTACCGTTGGTGTCACATAAAACTAGACAGTCTACGTTCGAACGATAAGAAAATTTTCTAACTCAGGCTGATAAAAGTGAATCGTTTACTGACTTAGGCTCACCTCTGTCCAGATTTTCATGAGAGTTTTTAATCATCAAATATCACCTTGTATCATAACTCCTGGGGATGGACCAGAGTGTGCCGAAAAGAGTGAAGGAATCTGGTACCAGGTCTGGAGACAGACTTGATAGTTTGCCGTAGAGTTGAATCTCCGAAATAGTCATCCCGAACGTTTTACGCAGCGTAGTTCCGGAACGCCTTGTTTATTGCTTAACACACTGAGGTCAAATGTGCACACCGGGCTAACTGGTGTCAGCATAACTACCAGTACTTCAGTGCTAATATTGTTCCTGTTGCTACTTATTTACCGACAAACAATCGGTCGTTGATCGCATCCCAATTACAAGCCATATGCAAACACTGAACTACTTACTTTCTTCAAATCGCTGACACGCGCCAGACGAACCAAACAGGTAGTTACAGTGAACGGGTGAATTTCACTTCAGGGTTGTTAGGCAATAAATTTCGAATGTACTGTAATCACACGAACACAGTACTTGATAACCAACCAACCCATTTTATTCATGTGTTAACTCCGTTTTTCTTTGGACAAGGATCCTTGAGGTCAAGAGTACAGATGTACAAAGAAACGAAAAACATATGGAATCCAGAATGTCTCATCAAAGACAATTGCCGCTAAGTCGTAGTCCACTGTTTTATTGCTCAAGCCCTGCGTATCAGTCCATTGAATCAGGTGAATCATTTTGGAAAAGTCCTCATGATTAGGCAGCTGGTTAGCAGGCGGGTTGTTCTCTGGCACATTAGTCCCATTCACTTACATTATTATGCAGGGGTGAGGAGCTGACCATTGACGGTGTCTTTGTGTGTCTGTGTGAAAGACAGAGAACCACTCGGTACTTGTTTGTTCCTTTATTCGCATATCAGCCTTGTTGGTCCCACGGAACCTAAGTGGTCTGAGAGCCATCTGTATGCGTGTGTGTGCCCATCTGGTTAACTTACTCAAGCACCATTTCATCACGAACGGTACGTGGACTGAACGCTCTAAGTTCGGCCAAGCGCGGGCGGAGGAACTCATCCGATCGCTCGATGCCTGGTACTATCATTTCTTCTTTGTTATCGTCTGGGNTTTCTCGAATCATTCGAGTGATGCGTATATGTCAGTGATTGCTTTGCTTTAACTTGTTCCACCCCTGCCTGAGGAGAAGGGGAAATAGGGGGTGGGGTGGAGTGTTGAGCGAGTGCTCTTCCCGCCCCGTTCAATTGGATAGGATTCAGTCAGTCAGTTGAAGGTAATTTTATCAGTTAGCTTGACCTATTTCGGTTGACTCCGATAAACAGACACGCGAACAGACCAGATAGGATGATACGAGTCGGCATTTTAGAGTTGTAGATCTTGGCCAGCTGTTCACTGGGACATCATCCTACAAACCCTAACCCCGGTGTTGATGATTCCTCAATAATACACACAAACACGACGAATGAGTGAATGCGCGGTGCAAATCGAGCCGATTTGTTTCTAACCCTCTCACAGACGCTGTTGTTCAAACCAGATCCAAGTTGAAGGGTGGATGAGTCATGCATTGTGCAGAACGAATGTGTACCATCAGGACCCACCACTACACCAGGGGCATTCCTTTAAAAAGGGACCATAGAATCTGCCCCCACGCCTNCTCCCACATTATTCATGAATTAGTAAAACAAGAACACCTGTTAGTTAGTTCGACCAATTTGTCAACTTTCAAAATCAACATAGGCAAATAAATCAAAATAGACCGAGAACCGGAAGAAACTCACATACATTGTTGCAAATTATTATTTTTTCATGGTAGTAAAATGTCAATGTGTATTTTGCCTTCGGGATGGGGTCAAGAGAGGTGAGGATTCATGCGATCGCTGTTACTGTTCCCCCAAAGAAAACTTTCTAATGATGACAGACTACTTATGAAAGGGATTGATTGTGTAGAAGATCGATGGCAGAATATCCCATAAACATGAAACACGAAGTCACATGCGGTCGCTTCTCTATAATAAAAAGCAAGTTACTTAATGCTGGCAATTTCAGTTCCCTTTTGATTGCACTCTCAAGTGACGGTGTTTCTACATTTTCCAGATTTAGTCCGAAGAACTGGATTAACAAACCGACCTTGACGCGCAGAGGTAAGGTAGTGTGGACCGAGAAACGACGAAGACGTGGATTAACTAGACGAGCAGTTTTGGAATAGGACTGCAAGGAGTAAGATGTCGGTTTAGATCAAGAAGTTTTTGTTACTTTATAAACAGCATGTTGGAATTGAACGTTCATAAACACCAACAAAGTGATTTCATCGCCGACCACGGCAGGTCAAGATAAAAAACTATTGTCTGTTTTATCGTGCAACTTAAGAATGTATGAAATTAGTACATGAAGCATGTGATCAACCAAATTCCTCGATTCGGGACATTCATCAATGCCCTGTAATCTCTCACATTTAGTGATGGTTTTTCAGCATGTACAGTGTATGCATAGTCATACACTGTGGGAATGCTCGCATAAGTCAACGATACTAGAAGCGTCCTCTAATAGAACAGGTACAGTTTCGTGTTTTAGCTGTACGCTGAAAAGGCTTTTCAAGCTTGTATTCACAAAGCTAAGGGTACTAGGGATGCTTCAGTTGCGATGTGTAAAACGGACTGTTTGCCCCACAAAGAAGACCGTGATGCTGTACTGATGAAATCCAGTACACTCCAAGAGATTGAGTGAGACGCTTTGAACCGTCACTCCTAATCATACACTCATTTTTGTTGCAGTCCTCAAGGCCCCCAAACGTTTCCCTTTTGATCGCAATGAGTTCCTCAGTAAACCAGAACCGATTTCACTTTGGGAGATGAGAAAAAATGCTGTGAGTGAAGAATGGACAGCTACGATTGACCGAGTCCGTATCCTTGGTACAATTTCAGTAGTTCTTCAATGAACGAGAACTGAAACTCGGCCATTATCACCGTACCATCATGATGATAATGATGAACGATCTTGTGTATTTCAAGTAGAATGTCACGTCATGAGCCGAAGGTGATTGGATGGTATGCATTAGCGTCGAACGGAGCGATTAGGATTCCCGCACAACGAGCGACCTTTGAAGTCGACCGTGCCATTTAGCTTGAGATGCGTATTATATCGTATTGTGAGTTTATGTTTTTATCAATCGCATCTTGATCAATTTCAAAGGCATCAATGCTACCATAGACAAACTATATACTACGTGCCGTCATGCAAACCGCGCATTTTGTGAACTGTGCCAAAAAAGTGAGAAATAGGTTCAAACCGATTATCAAAAAAGAACAAGGCGACAGAAGAAGGAAACATCGTGCAAGTTCCCAAGGCGATCTAGGCCAGCACTGTATCACAAAATTCAAATTTTTTTCGCTTTAGCAAGCAGCCTTCATGTTCTGTTGGTAACCATCGACAATGTAGGAGACATCACACGATAAAACGAATACA
>UZAN01040055.1:12252-28660 GCA_900618425.1 Echinostoma caproni | reverse complement strand
CCGTGTATATTTGTTGGCAGTTTTAATGGACATGTTGTAACTTCCGTCATCACACTGGGTCTACTAAAATTTGGTACATTTTCCTACCAGACACGATGCGCACTTGGATTTCGTTTTTACAAATAGACTGCAAATTTTCACAATCCAGAAACGTGCTTCTCTGAGTAACTCTGATCATAGTACCTTAAAAGTGTGTCCAACCATATACTGCAAAACTAACGCGGATGAAATTGTTTTAAGATGCAAGGCATCCACCTCTGAATGGGCTTCGAAATTTCAAAGCAAGCTAAATGATCTTGTTAGCTGGTCTTAATCCCTTACTTCTCATTAAATGTCTCGAAATTTCAGGATGATGTGTTTTGCCTGTTGACCGATGAATCATATTCAGTCCTCAAAAATAGGTTTCTTACCCCTTCTACCAATCATAAATCTGTATCGACATCAACAATGGCGAAATACCTCGATGTCGCACTATCACACAAGTTATGATCACTGATCACCGAGGTTTCAGGCCAATTTCTGTAAAGTTAGAGAGCTTTTATATCTGTCCTTTCGACTGGGAATACTTTTGTTCCCCACAAGTTGATTGTTAGGTTTCTGAATGCATGCGTGCTCCCCTCCTGGTTAAACTATTCCTCCGTGCTTTTCCTTGGTTTGTTGAAAAAAGACTCATTTACTGGAAAGATAGCTAAAACATCTCTAAATTCACTGGCGTCACTAGAGAGAAACGCATAGACTCTAAGATCGACAGACACCTGCAGCTATGTGAAATTTTTTTGCCGAAGTGCATGCAGATATTCATCACCCATGACGCAACGAACTTTCTAAAACTGTATCGACATCATACACACGCTCAAGGTTCAAACTTTTAATCTCACGTACCCCTTTCATACCTTAATTCTGTTTTGCCATATCTCGCACATTTACCTGTTGACAACGAGAAAGTTTCCTCAGAATTATGTAATTGTTTAGTTCATTGATACAGACGATATCTATTAATTTCAGTTTCATGTTGCTAATCTCAATCCACAAATATTATGTATCATTATGAAAATTAGCCTTTCGGGTGCGTTAAGTTGCTACTGACATGACTTAACTATAGTCGCGAACGAAATTGGCGCATACTGTACCCTTTGCACAGACCGATGACGTCAATTATGGTCGTTATGGGGATTCGCGTCACTGATTTTTTGCAAGATTACCACCATTACATCCATTTTCGGCTATCTCTCCCTCACGTCCTCTAGACCTAATGACCTACTGACTAACAAATCTGTTTGGTTGACCTATTGACCATTTCACGTATCTGAAGTTGAATGTTTGAGATGATAACGTTTGTTCGATGAATAATGTAAAGTGTCCTCGTATATCCTGAGTATTTTGATTTGGGTATAAGAGTAGAAGTAGTGTTGTTATGCGATTTCAAAGTTTACCTTGAAGAAAAATGAGCTTTCATTTACCGAATGACTAGTTACTGAAGAATCATTTGGAAACGTTCCAACTTTTAGTCTCTACCGGAGGGTATTTCAGGAATGATTTTCGATTACCTGTCCATTTTTACTGTTCTTTTTGCTTGCTGTTGTCTGTTTTCATTCTTCTTCAAGTTTTTACACATACCATGAAAGACGGTCTGAGATAATTAGACAACAATGACGGTTGAACAGGATGTGTTGAACGGTTCAGTACGATGATGCTTGTCAAGATTAGCCGGAATTTATACTGAGGAAACGTTTGAACCCTTAAGTTGAACGAGACGAAAACTGCTTTTGCAAGCAGACAAATCACGATTTGATGTTCAGCAGTGTATATCCAGGTGGGTTCAAACATGAATGATCTATAGACATTTTTCCTTACGTAGCAAGGTCTAACTGATGGATGATAATTCAACACTTTGAATCCGTCTTTGATCAACCAAGACAGGCCTCAGATTGGTTCATCATCTTAATGGATCAAGCATGGTGACGTACAGAAATTGTTATATGAATTGGATTTTCTAATGCTGTCCTCTGACCATAACCAGTGAATCTATCAGCCACACATTTGCTATCGTGAAACTAGGGGTGAATTATTAAAATTGATCTGTTCGTTTACAGATTACTACGTTACATGGATTACGCAGATATATCGGGCGGTTTTATTGAGCTCAGATTTAGAAACGAGCTATAATCGTTGTTCGAGTACTAGAATTCCCACTACCCTACCTCCGCAATCTGATCTGTGTCACACTTTCCTCTTCTTCTGCCACTGATGAGGAAGTATAGTCGTTTTTTGCTAAACACTGGACTACTAGTAGGCTAGAATAAATGTAAGGTGGAACTCTGGAGAAACTTTCAAATATAAAAACAATCACATTTTTGAAGCTAAAATTAAGAAAAACAGAAGTCTGATTTCTACGCTTTTCTCCTAGTGAGTGTTAGCTTAGTCTTTTATCCTTATTCTGAGTTTATTGGCACGCTCTATTCTCATTAAACTGTATAAGGAACATCAAGTACGGAGAGCAGTAGGAGTTTCAGTTGCAAGGAAGGATTTCCGAGTGCACGAATTACAGTGATGCGATCAAACGAGAGCAATCAATAATTAAACACAGATGTCGCAATGTTCCCATTCATTTGATTTTATTCGGGAATGACTGAAAGCATCTCGGAAAAACAAGTCATCTATAATACAAAAAATGCGCGCACTAAACAGTCCCATTTCTCCATGTCAGTGAAAAGATCGAATATCTCGTGAGCTTGCAATAAAGTGTACTGTCAGTGTAAAAGTGCTGGTTCAATTACTCGAAAGTCCAACATTAATAGCTACGTTCACACATAAATAAATGCTGATGATGAGAATGTTGCTGGTACTGTCAGTCAGTCAGTGGTAGTTGATATACATATTAATAACAATGATGATCATGATCATGATCATGATCATGATCATGATCATGGTTATAATGACGATGGAACAGAGAATGATGCGGTGATATACTAATGATGGCCTTAATTCATGGTTCTACTCTTTTAACAATTTCTACTAAAGGCTCCAATGTATCATACGTTTGTGATACTTCATTGCAAGCTGAAAAAATAAAGCAGTCATTTTTCCTGTTGTCCATTCATATGTTGTTAGACATCGAAAAACGGCAACAGGGTAGGAAAGAAGTCAGGCTCGAAAGTAAATCTGATGTGTGTCAAGGTTGTCAGTTGGATAAACTGGGCCAAATTCAATTTTGATCTGCTCTGCTTATCTCACTTGTCGGCATCCAGACCACATAGCTGTTTTGATCTCATGAAATTATGGCTGGAATTCTGTTGAACAAATTCTGAACCTCGACATTAATATGCTTTAACATGGCTTTGATGTGAACATTTCTTGTGATTGTCGACAGGAGGTACCACCCCAGTGTGCATGAAATGATTTATTCGACTCACTCACTCCAGGTTATGTAGCCCATTCGATTTGATCGATGGCCACGATAAGGCACTCCATACATTCACTTACTGACGTTCCGTTCTTCTTATTTCCGCTATTCATGTCCGTGCTAACTCCAGATGTTGGGCCCATCTGTTTCAAATTTCTTTTAGTCACTAAAATAAGCTAACTTTAGCATTTTTTTTCTCGTTTGCACTTTCCCGTACTCTGGCACTTTTATCTAGCGGATGATTCCCCGTTCAAGCAAAAGAAAACAGGAGTTGCGAAGTTTTACTCACTTCCCGCAATATTCCAAAGAACATTTTCTACTTGCCTGCTAACCTGACTTGATCTTACAATAGCAGTGTGACATACTGTTCTTATCGAAGAGGATTCATGAGGACGTTTTACACAACACAATGCAAATCGTTCGAACAGTGACTAATGTGTAGGAGGTATTCTGGTTACATGCGAAATAGTTACGCATTCAAATTGTGTTTACCATACATAATTGTTTAGTTAGGGCATGAAAGCGCATAACATTGGATTGTAATAGGCAATAGATAGTCTTGTTAACTTATTCCGGGATATTTAGTTTTTCGGCACGGCTGAATCAAAGAGAATTGCACTTCAAGGACAGAAGTCCTGTGCAAGCTTTTTCCATACAGGTTCTTCATTGCTCATTTTGAACAATGTTGGAACCCTCCCCCCTCTGTTTACCTGCATGGTTGAAATACAGTTATGAAATTTGTCAAGTATGTTTTTCTCCGAGCATAAATATCTTATTCACGAATGTTTCGTTCGCATGCCCTTCATCCATCAATTGCAGTTCGGTTCCGTGACAGGCCTTGAGTAGGCTTAGATTGTTGTGTATTAGACAGTGTCACGAATCTGTATCGTTGCACTTGAGTAGGAGATAGTAACAGAACAGCGGGCGGTTTGTCGCATAAGATTGCTTTTACCGCATTGCGTGAGAAACACTCATGAATATGCATGAAAACGTTAAACTAAAAGGATGTATCGAATGGTGGGCGTGCAAGGACAGCCACGCAACTTGTGCTATTTGTCTAAAAACATATGGGTTTTTTTAACTGGAGTAAAAAGCAATTTTGGCTACATGCAGTTTTGAGTTGTGGTTTTGCACTTGGGGATCCGTGTGACGTTTATACACGTGATTGGAGGAAGCATACTAGGAATGTCATCCGAATAAAGAGGACGAGTTGGGACAGATATCACGTGCTGAGCACTCTCAGCACGAATCATCAGATAATTGGCCGCGAAGTGGAAATCCAAGGAATATGAAATCAACTGAATCATTTGAATAGCGAAGTAGAAGTGTTTTCACACAGGATGTGAAAAATACTGACAGCCTTTATAGTTCTAAAAAAACAAAGAGGATGATCAGCTTTGAGTAGTCAATAAAGAAACACAATGTAGTTCAGATGACAACTTTCAATTCAAATGTTTACTCATAAATTATCTAAATGTGACATTAATCATCTATTTAAAGTCACGAAAAGTGCTAGCATATAGCACTATTTTTTACGAAACTTTTTTGATATTTATAAACGGATTCCGATAACGATTTTGATCACTTTTCGGGCTAGAATATGACACCTCTTGATTACGTCATTTGATTCTGGAGTCGTAAAGACACGCGATTTCGGTCTTCGCAAAACACAGAGGCTAAACGTGATGCCCTTTAATGGGCAACTCAAAAATTACCAAAAATAACTGTCGTCCTGTGACAAACTCATAGTAGCTCATTAGAGCTCACAATCGTCAGTGCATAGAAAGAGAGACCGCGGATCTTATTCGATGTCCACCTAGAACAAATCCCATTACAGGAACAAATAAACGAAACCTTATTAAGCCAAGAAATACAACTGCCATCCGCGTAAACGCAGATCTACATCTTCAACCGTTTTTCAAATTGGGGCTGAAAACTGTGCAACAAGTTGGTTGTCCGGTAATCGAGTTCATAGCTGAGACAAAAATAGAAAAACTGAAAAAGATGCTGCCACTGGGAAATAAGCCCAAACTTTGAAGGTGAAAAATCAATGACAAATGTGCCGAATGAGGGAGTCGGAAACAGCAGGAATACAGTGTCAACAATAGCACAAAAAAATCACATCAACTCTACGGTCGAGACACTGACAGTTAACAGGTAATCTTCTGAGATATTTTATTAGTTCAAAACGTGTTGGCGACTCGGAAGTCCGTAGTCCATTTCGTGATGAGGGATAAATAAAAGAATGAAATAAAGCGAATTGGGTGAAGATTTCAGGGCGAATACATAATTGAAGATGATCAAAACTGGCCATCAACTTAAGATGAAATTCTTTTGGATTTAAAGTAACAGAATTATGAAGGAATACAGCAGCAACACTGCCAACGAAATTGGAGTGTAGAGACAATTGGATCAAGTGATACTGGGCAGTATTTCAACTTCATAGTTCGGAAATTCACCATTCGATTATAATCGAAAAGTACCAGAAAAATTTTCAGTTCTCAGCTTTTTTTAACGAACTCAATGAATAGGCACTTTTAATGGGGTTATGTACATGTGATGATCAGAATGAAAGGGGTAGGCATCTTACGATTTGACAACAGACCAAAGGACTATCCAAGATGGACATAATAGTCCCCTTCGGAATGTTAAACCCGATCGAAATCATTGGAAACAACCAACTAACTAATCGGCGAATTATCGGTGAATTTATTTGAAAGGACAATAGTGGAACACAATCACAAACTTTAATGAATCCAGATCTGCTAGTAATAATGCAATTGCCTAGTTCTATCACACTTTGAAATTGTATCATTCAATCTTCGTCAACTGAACAAATAGTTGATCATTTCATGTGGGTAATGGAGGATTTGGTTANTCCGAGCTTTTCAGTTCACGCTTCATTTGCTATATACACGACGAATTGTCATTTGAAATAGTTGATCGTTAAACAAATTTTTATGCCATGAGTGAATAAATTTAAACAAAAGTCTCCGAAGTTCTAGTGCTATTAACCTAATCTAAGTGGTATCACCGGCAACATCACAAACTTTTTCGGGGGGGGGGNNNNCACTGAATAACTTGGCTGGAATTGTGCATGTATCAGTCAGTTGATCTTTTTGCCTTTTTACGTCTAGCTTTATCCGACAGAACGAGTTCAAGTAACGTCCGATTTTTTTCGTTCTCGACTGTATTCACTCGATTACCGGTCAAGGGCCTAAGGAAGGAGCAGCTGAAACCACACTTACCAAAACATACATCTACGTTGGATAGCCTACTCACTAATTAAACTCAGTTGTCTGTAGTGCAGTAAGTTTGTTTCTAATAAACGGGCAATGTGATGGACCAAACTGAATGAGTGACGAGTGAAGTCCAATCTCATTGTGGGATTGATAACAGAATGGGATTGATGAGCTTACATGAAAAATCACCATTGATTAAGTTAAACTTGAAATGTCTAATGTTATGTCCTTGTACATTTTTTGAATGAACGAAAATTTGTGAATTTGTTAAATAGCCAATACAAATGCCGATCTCATTCATTTAGTGAATAAACGAGATAAAGAGTGCGTGTAATCTATGAAAAACATACAACTCAATGTATTTGCAATTACAAGAAGCAGATTAGGATATCCAAAGTCGGGAGCTTTTCCGTTTTTATTGTGGTGCATTTTGCAATCCATTACTAAGAAAGTAACTTCTTTCCTTTGTCACTCTCCTCGATATGAATGACATCTTAGCGCATTGGGTATTGATTTCAAACATTTCAACGGATAAACTGGCAACCAGTACTCAATGAGCAACTTTCCTTTGGCAGTTGGCAGTTGTTTGATGTTGCTGCTGCTGCTACTGCCTTTATTGTTGTTGTTGGTTGTGAGTTATGAGGGCAAAACCATACCATGCTACAGAGCACCAACATATGTTATATCTTATTATGTATGCTGGCCTGTCGTTCCATGGAATGCGTAATAAACGGATAATCAAATAGTTTTGGACACAGAGCTTACTGTCCGTAATGTGTGGCATATTGGCTGCGAGATTCTTTTTATTTTATCTGCCTTTCCGATAGATATTATCCAACTAGCATTTGGTCTCATGTGCGAGGTCATAATAGAGATGCGTTATGACATGACAACAACGCATTACGTGTTCCTGATTGCAACCACTGATGAACAAAGAGGAACACACGGAGAAAAACCAATGGGGTTGGTGGACCAGCCGGGCTGAAACAAATTGTTGGGTGAGTATCACTCTCATGTGTCCAGGAAACTGGGAGCGGGAATCCTGAGCTGTCAGAGAACAATGTGGATTTGAGGAAACTAGAAATTGTTCACATGAATGACGATTCATTGCCCATTTTTGGTTGGTAAACTCGTAGGCGGAATTAGTGGACACTAAACTCCCACAGTTGTCTGTTCAACAGAATCCATTTCTCCACAACGGGCAACTTGACTTGAGAATAACGAACGATTCATCACGAGAAACAATCAGCGTGGACATTGCGTGACGTAAATGACGATTTTCACGAGGTGAAACGAGGGTATGCGAATCATTTGAGGATCCACTCAAATATACATTCGCACTATGACTGACTGGGTGGCTGGCCTGAAACCGTTGAGTTGAAATTTCTAAGCAACGAGGTTCAAAGTGCTATCCTTAAAAGAAATCACTCAGATTAGGGGAAAACGTAGATGAACCCTTCTGCAGTAAACCGTGGTGTGAACGCCTTTTCATCACAATAACTTTGTCCTATAGAACTTATTTCTGATTCAACAATATACGTTTAATTTTCAACAAATAGTGAGTAGAAACGGTGACTAATTTGTGTAAATTTGAAAAGCGCAAAGAGATTCACATGAGGAGTTAACTGCAGACGATACAGTGGATTCTTCCAATACCCGATCAATGCACAACAACGTCCTACTTGACACGACTCTTAATATTATTTGTGACCACATGCTTTTAAACTAGATTCATTCTTCCAACCTCATGGATAAATTTGAAAATGGTTAATGATGCTGTATATGAAAAACTGTTTTTTTTTCGGGCAGTTTGTATAAAGCAGTCAGTTAAGTAGCATTCATCGGTCTCGAAATACAAACACTTGGATGATCTACTGGAAAAAAGGTTCACCAATGGAGTATATAGCCAAGACGTTTTCTTCACTTCAAGCACTAATATTGTGCTATCCTGTGAAAGGCTGCTTATAGAGCATAAGAACAATTGTCTTGACCCGGCAGCCTGAACAAGTAGATAAAGCATTATATGGTACGTTTTATGCAGTGGTTACCCAGCGCCAACCAGTGCTGCGAACGTGGAGTTCCTACTGTTGATCCGTTACGTGCCACTACCAAAATTGCTTTTTTTTGTTTCCAAATCCTTTAAAGAACAACATTTATCCCTTGTCAGAACTCTGTGAATGACATCGGGGAAGCCACCTCAGACTTTATTATTGAGTTTGCTCATGCTACGACGATGAACACGAACAAACCAATTATACTCTTGGAGAGTAATATACGAATCCAATGTCCCCTGTTAATGCAGGAACATTAGCAGGATGGTACGAATGCTGTGCAATCAAATCTTAGAGCGTAATCCAAAATGGCTCAAAATATTGCAGTCCGAGTTTGTTTCAAGCGACACGAGGAAACATTTACAAGAAACAGAGCATTTAATTAAATCCCGGAAGAAGCACACATTTTAATATGTGTGAAATAAAACAATTGTTTGTGGGTTATGGAAGTGGTAACTAACACAAGACGGTAATTGGTAATTTGCTAACAGAACACAAGGTGACCGATCCAGTAATTGTGTGCACTGCAGTAGTCCGAAAGATGATCTTCAGTTACCCACTGCGAAACAAACGGCAATTTCGGTTTGATCCGAATATGTATTTTGCAAATACTGAATCCCCAGTTCTGCCTATGATCGTCTCGTTTTGTTTTTCTCTCAGTTATACCTCCAAACTATATTGCTCCACCCCATACAATACATTCACAATTCATGTGCCAAATCCTATGGGACTAGAAAAGCAACCGCTTGTAAGTATTGCCCATAATAAAACTTTAACTTTAACTTTAATCTACCGCTGATGACCTTCATTGATCTGCATCACTTTTGTCAACTTGGTGGTTGCAACATAATGCCAAGGCCAAGAGCGTAACTTTCGCTAGTCAAATTCCATGAACTGTTTGAATAATTATTCTAGATCATGTGAAGTGAGTCTGACACCCTCTTCAGGAATGTTTCAAATTGAGACGGGTCATAGCTTGACCCAATCGACGGTAAAAGCATAAATCTTTTTCGGATGAGCTGGACGTCCGGGTATTACACACTGTGACCGTAGAAAAATCAACACGAGCAATCAACCCACACTCCTCGGGTGCAAACTTCAAGATTTCCCTTAATTTAGGTATTTGTGGACAAAACGGTGAGTTAAAAACAGTTTTGTTTATACGCCATTTGGTTTAGAGAAATCAAATCAAATAAAAATCCTGACATTTGATGGAGATACGAGGATACTAGAGCGACTGAATGCTCCATTTCCGGACACATTGGAAACTACTGGTGAAATTCGGACGAAGTAACATAGTGTTACGTTTCGTAATATCATTGATAATAATCTGATGAGGCGTTAAAATCAGCGTAGGGAANCGTAGGGAATATCAGTAGCCCGTCTGATGTGTAGAAACAGTTTAAATGGGCACGCGTTCTACTCTGGGGAACTTTGCAATACTAATTCAGTTTCCTTACAGTTTGCGTATTGTCAAGTGCATAATGGAGTAGTCTAATTGGACTGGAATGAGACTACTATACATGCTGATAAAGCCATACTATTAGCTCATGGGGAAATGTTTAGTAGTGCAGAGCTTATTTTCTCGTCAGAGATTTCACAGCTATTTTTTAATTGCTACTGGTGGCGATTTGTTCTCCCTGTTTGCAAAAAAACATCATATGGGCTTGCGAGTTTGTCGCTACACTGGGAACGTGTAACCACTAGTAAAACCATTGGTTTTAAATGATCCCATCGGGGCATTAAGCACTGTTCACGAATTGATACCTACGTTCGTTATTGAAAAATAGCATGTATTTACTCTGCATGCATGAATAAAATAGTTATGAATTGCGCACGTAATTGTCTGGGTGTAATTGGTAAACAGACACTTGCAGTTCTCGGAATCGCTTCATCATATTTAGTTGTAAATGTTCTTGAATTCATCACAGCTTATTGATGAAATTTTGTAGAAATGGGTCAACAGATTAACAGCGCAACTCAAGCTGGGGTGCCAGTTTTTGAGGGAGGGAAAGAGGTTGACATTTATTTTTTCAACACAATATGCCGGGTTGGATTTCGGCTTATGTCCATGGACTTACTCAGCTTATCGTCTGAAGCAATCGGAATCTAGTATCTATGCGCTTATGGGAGCGAAAGGTAGAACGAAAACTTTTGGTACAACCGATTGATAACATTTCATTTCATGGTAGGTAATGGATTCATTTGTGATGGATTCACAAATCAATGAGTGAGTAATTCACAAGTAAACAGCGAGCGCGCGAAATGAGAAGGATCCCTTGATGACACTGACCAGGAGATTCGGACACACCCAAACACTGCAGAGCGCTGTGCCTGAACAACAGCATCACCAACGCGGGTAATACGAGTTAGGGCTCTGTCTAAAATTGGACTTTGGAAAGCGAGCTCTCCGTCCAGCTAGACGCTCCGTCTTATTATAACAATACAAAATAATACAATACAATAGGATATATATTACCTCTTCAAAACTGTAAAATGTTGTTTACTACTTTTTTTACCAAATAAAAATCATTCTTTTAAAAGGAAAAATCAGATCATACTTTTCACTCACCTACCGCATTGTCATGTAGTGACCTCGAGAGAAAAGAAACATCAGTTTTGAAGGACTGTGTCTTGTGGATGCATACACACATACACGAGAAAAATTGCCTGAGTATGTGATTAGTGACTATGTGAGGTTAGCCACTGCTCTGGTGTGCTGCTCTTTTTTGCGTCAGCATAGATTTTCGAGACGCTCACATGAGACGAGAAAAAACGAAACAGTGACCTTAACAAGGATGTGTCATTTCCGGATTATGCCATGGAGGTCCTACAACAGACCTATCTCCTCCCGATCTACTTTCACGCTCTCGTTCGCCCGCCCTCCTGCCCGCCCGCCCGCCCGCCCGCCCGCTCAATTACTCCATCATCTATAGCTCTTGATGTCTTATCTGCTTCTTATCTCTCGCTCTCTCGCCAGATGAATAATGTGTTTGACTGTAATATGAAAAATGCGTTTCTGTCTGGGTCGAGCCAGCAAAAATAAAAACAAAATAAGGAAAAAGCACACGGAACAAACGAGTCCAAAGTGAATACTCACTTGATGCTTGTCACCAATGAACGCGATCAGTTATCCAAATACCTCCGTCTTTATTCATTTCCGGGTTGAAAAATGTAATATTTGCTTGCAAAATTTGTACAGGGAATCCTAGTCTTTGTTTCCATCAAACAAATAACTCATTCAACTAATTGATTGTTTGCAACAGTAAATCATTATTTGTTCTGATAACTTTTGGTTAGATAAAAAATGTATTTTTTTTCATACTTCTTATTTAACAATGTAGCATTAGGTTATCAGAAAGTCAATAGGATTTATCGATCTGAATAAATGTGATCTTGAATCCAATGAATGAATTTACCCGGAATGCAAACCCGGACTAGATGCCACGTGAAATGCTGACTCTCTGATCAATGAATAGTGTCTACCGAGATGAGCACGACAGGCAGGGAGTGGTGAACAATTGACATAAATCAAGACAATGATGTTCACACTTACATGAACGACAATATTTAGTTGGGATGAAGTTTCAGCTTCCGTTTTGACAACTAGTAACCATAAAACTTCGTGCGGTGTTTTCGGTTGCTATCGCTAGGCTACCCATTTGGGTAAAAGAGTAGACGGAAGATGTAAGTGTTGAGGACAGAGTCCACGAGAAGATAGATAATTCAGATAGATTGGTGTTGCAAGAATAATGTGAAGAGACACGAGCGCCACTGTTTGCGACAATCAGTGATAACACTCAGTGTCCCTAACCTCCGGTTACCACGATGTTGAGATCCTCATTCAGAGCGACCTCCATGACGAAACCTTCTTATCAAGGTTTTTATACCCTCATGCCAGGTCTTAATTTGACCGCCCTTGACATTTTTCTATCAGCTGATTGCCCTGGCAAAAATCACGCACCGCGCAATCTATTTCTTGACATGCGTTACGCATAACAGAAACAGCATGATCTATGGAGGTTGACCACTTGCTCCAGTGGACGATCTCAATCACCTAAAACTCTCCGTTTAACACCGGCATTGCTTGTCTCATTTCTCCCACCAGATTTGCACAATGCGGTGTCTATAGCGCTATTCGGACAGCGACAGTCTATATTTATATGGTTCCCGTAATGATCAACTCTGGCCATCGTAGAGCAGGATTGGCCAAACTGCAGCAGTACATACTTGACCCTTCGAAGAGAGCCGGATTTCCCGAAGGCATCACAGATGTTCCAAGTTAGAAAATGCCAATCGGGTGTTTAGTATTCATGGGGACACTTCACTTGTCGTGCGTTCACTGCGTGGGATGTAGTTGCCTAGGTGGCGAAATATGTCTACTTGCTCCACTATCTCCCCAGTTAGAGTGAGGTTGGTGGCTGAATCAACCCAGTCTTGTAGTAACATTTTGCACTTTGCAGTGCAAAACGCATACCGAACATGGCCAATCTGGCACTTAAACCGTCCAGAAAAGCTTATAAATTAACTGGACCTTAATTTAGGAGTTCAATGTCGTCTTCTCACTCCAGACCATACAGTTTAACACATGGAAACAAATCACTACCGTGATCCCCGCACGAGGCTGTTTCAAGAATTACGTGTATGACAAAGGTAAATAGTAACGCACAGAGAGGTCAACCCTTACGAACACCAACTGCTTTAGTGAACTCGGTCAAACAAGTGCCCTAAGCTCGGAGTCGGCTTCGATTATGAGAATGAAAGGATCGTAATATTGAAATAAACTTCTCAGGCACATCCTTCAGAGAGAGGTAGCTCCAGGGTTTAGAGTGAGTCAAAAGCCGCTTTCAGATCGAGAAGACGGAGACGATGGGTCTGCGACAGGAGTTGCTGTGCTCGAAAATTTATTGAAACGTGAAAATGTAGTCGAAAAACCTCACCGGGTCTAAAACCAATCCGATTCTAACGCGTGCACTGTTCTCGTGCGGCAGACAGTTGACGAAGTATCACACCAGAGAGATGCTTAGAGGCATGTTGCGTAAACTGATACCTCTGATTTTCTTGTAAGTCGGTAAGATGATCGATTCACTTCGTTCACTTTCCTCTGCAAAGTGAGCTCCGGAGTTTCGTTAACTGAAAAACCAAGACTGACACATCTTTAAAAGTCAATGGGGCGAATCTATCTGGCTCGGAGGTCTTCAAGCATTTGAGATAATTTACTTTCCGGGTAACCTCAATTTCAGATGGCAGGTATTTTACCGATGGGGCTAACTGAACCGAGCCTTAAAAAGTTTTTGATCCTCGTTGAAGACGGCTTTGCCGGATAGCAGTAAGTCAAACTCTTTAATCACCTAACTTACACGTAATTTACTTCAGCCCGTGTTCCAACTTTAACAAAACAGATTGTGTCTACTTCCCCAAAACCGTAGTTTTTTTCATCGCTCTACACTGCCTCACCCACCATTTCTCGCGGTCATTTCTCAGGCTCTGGATTAGCTGACCTTTAAGGGATTTGCACGCATTGCCTTATTAGGCTTCAGGAAGAATGGCTCTGAGAGTGTTCAGCAGGGCAATAGAAACGGGAAGACCCATCGTTCATGCTTTGATCGTGCAACAGAATCCGCTGTTGTTTTGGTTGATATTTGGACAGCTTCCTTGACTATCAGCCGTTGTTAACTAATTAATTCGGCTGGTGATTGAATTGAAAGGCGGTTAGATAGTTTCGTGCGGATAAAAATGTGCCAACTGATCCAATTCCGTTTAGTGCTTGGATTAATTTCCAATGCAGTATGTGAGCAGATTTACGGTCTTCAGATAGATGAGGGCAGTTATTCGTGGCAAGCTTAGCAAGATCAAGTGGACTGTCCCAGGGAAATATTATTGATGAGCTCAGTATGCTTGCTTACTAACGGGCTGTGAGGTAAATCAAAGAATAACTTGAATACGTTGACCATGAAACCTTTAAGATCATTTCTTCAAATGGAGTCCTAAAATCAATGTCCATGCAGTCTGTAGTGCGGGTATATCGAGAAGTAGAAATTATCCATGGATTTTGAGATTAATCGAGTTCAGACAGACCGCGGCGGATGTGTTCTGTCTGATCTGATTCTTAGCTAGTTTCATTCACTATCCAAGAGCATTTTAAGTACTCAGACCGTTTCGCCCTTTCACATAGGAGAATTTGGAACTTGTTCATTTCTCCGTAGTGCACGTAGCCCACGTAGCCTACATCAATTGTTCTGTGAAAGAGACATTTGAACGAAGTTCATCCCAGATGAGACTGAGCCGCATCTCATTTTGAGAACACAAGTGGTTGTTTGTCAAGTAAATAAGCCGAGGAACAAAATTCATAGAAACAGAAACCAACTCGGGGATCCGGGAACAGGTACGTGCTCTGGGAGAGAAAATGTACAGTTGCATTTCTGTTTGCCTCGCACGCACAGAGAAACATAGAGAACCAATTTTCGCATCCTTCCGAGGTGTCAGCAAGAATTGGCTAAAAGGAGACTTCAATAACACGCCTAGTAAATGCTGCATACTTGGATGAACCTAAACGCCATTGAAACGGTGGTAAGTTTCCGGTCTCAGACTTTGTCTAAGTTTTACGTAACCCATAATATTTTGTTATCTGTTCAGCGAAGTGGGATAACGCAAACAATGAAATGATTCACGTATAGTGAGTACATAAATTTCCCGTGTGACAGAAGTGCCATCAGCCCAAGGAGTAAATACTATTTGGGATTTCTCAAGATGCACACTATGGATAAAAAACAGTGGTTTTAGCGAACAAGCTCGTTTTCGATAACTTCTTCTTCGGGCCAATACAGTTAAATAGTCACATTAAAATTAAACTGTGCTTCAATGTCTACATGTGATTCGTCGTTTGTGATTGTTTTTGAAGTGTGGTTGGGAAAGGGTGTGTAGGGGGTGTGTTCATAGCACGGTTAGGAAAACGATTAGGATGTAGACCTGTCATCAGTTGTTTGGGTCGCGGGGTCATGGGAAAAGTTACATTTATCTCAGGATTATGTGTCACGTTATTGCAAAGGCAGTCTGATTGATTGTACGAATCGCTTTTGCGAACAAAGCGATGGGTTTAATAATCTACTAACCACAGCTTCGGCTGTTTCGAGATGACGTTGAAGAACAGCTTTCGAAGGGTTCGGTGATACCCTGTAGATGATTCGAAATGCCCCATCATCTACCTGATGCCCGGTATGCACAAGATGGGCTACGATTGCACTTGAAATCGTTTTCCTCGTGTTTGTACGCAGCCAGGCCGGCTTGTGTTCCATGATTCTTTGAAACAAATGCCTGGTCGTTCTGNNNCTACATATCTTGCCGAACGTGGACAAAGAAAAGAATAGGTGCTCATGGATGAGGCACGGACAGGTAATTTATGTTTAAGGTTCACGGAAGTCACCGGTTGGTTTAGAAAATGGGTGCGTAGTGAGGTGGCCTCAATGTAAAGTCAAGGCAATGAACAGTTCTTTCTATTTACTCGGTTTTGGCTTCCATCAACATGACTTCGGCAAACCGTAGTAGGCGTGAGCATTGGAGAATAACTGTAAACGCAGTTATTCGGTCAAAACTATTGCTTATAGTAATCACTTATACAATCACACTCCATTATATAGCTGTTGCATTTTATTTGTCTTCAAAATGGATGTACTGGTTGTCCTGTTTCACAGCACCCATGCACTATAAACAAC
>UZAN01040055.1:0-11621 GCA_900618425.1 Echinostoma caproni | reverse complement strand
AATCAAAACACCTAAGCAGCACGACGGATTTGTGACAATGAAGTGAGCGTCTAGATGGGACAATGAAAAGGAAACAAAGATCAAATGTGAATGACAACGACATCTGGACGGATGTGCAGCGAGGGAGTTCGCTGTTCACCGCTACCATCCGACACACAGACACAAAAACCGATAGGACGTTTGTCATTGATCACTTCTGGTGAATGTCTTCGTAACTGATCTATTACCATCTGCTTAGTGAACAATATCTGTTGCAGATAAAGACAAAAAAAACGATTAGGCAGATATTTTGGCTCCGAAGTTGTTGGTGCGTGAAAGGAATTCTTACACGAATTCAAGTGCACCCGGTATGCTTGAAGAAGGATGACCAACGCACTGAATGATTCTAGCGCAACGCTGTCCAGTTTAGGTCAGTAAAAAACAGCTATAGATGGAATGACATGTACTGAAGAATGAAGATAATAGTGGGAAAACCATATGAATTCCCCTATCAAAATGAATCATGCATTCAGTGAATTATGAGTCTGTTCGATTCATTAGGACCAGTGTTCGGATCGTATTTTAACGAACAGTAACAGCATATCTTGTTCGTTCAACGGCTAATCAATACCAATGCAAGTTGTGATGTTTATTGACAAGATCTTAAAAACAGGCCAGAAAACTATTGACGAGACTCAATGCAAATACAACAGATGAATGAGTGGCCGAAAACAAACTTCCACAAAACTGAATGTTCATCCCAAGAAGCCAAGTTTTAGGTGAGGGTTTTCCATCTAAAGAAACAGGATGAAAATTTCTTCAACACAAAGAAGACATGTGTGAGCAGAATGGAATATCCAGTGCCATTGAACAGCATTTGTCAGACTACGGTCACCAAGTAGAAGCACTCAAAGCTTTTCGAGTCAGTACGTGACCTCGAAGTTCACGACTGTTGCGATATTTATGCATCGCTTGAAATCGCAACTGTGTTCGAGGAAACATTTGTGACGCACTTATTGTTGCTGTGATAATGATGATGTCACGCTTGATGCCACCATGTCATTATATGTGACATGACATTCCTTTTCCCTCTCTCCATCATATTCACCACTTTATTTGCACCACTTCACTTCTATACCCAGTTTTGTTATCTAACTTGACCTCAACCCCTAACCAACCATAAATCACGCAACTCACTTGTCCACAATGACGCATTTCAACTCCCATGTTTCTTCGTTTGACATGATCATATAAATGTTCGTTTACAGCTGAATGAAAGCACGTGAAACAGATGGTCAATATCAATTCTGCCCATTTATAGTCCTTTTAACCATCATCACTAGCAAAATCAATTTTACACAGTGAAATAATACCTATTTCAAACACATATTGCGTTTTGCCTGTGAGGTCCCAGGCTCGATCCCCAGCTGGGTCGATGGCTTTGCACTGCTGATGAGACCCAACCAAGCTAAAACAGCTGTCCAGTGCTTCCTAGCCTTTCGGTTCACGCTTCATTTGCTATATACACGACGAATTCACCTTTGAAATATCAATTCTGCCCACGTATGTCTCTTTGTGCAGATGAAATGGTTGAAGGGAAAAAGGATGCTTTACGTAATGAAAACTATTCAATCAGTTTAACATAATGCATTTAATCTAAACAGTCTTACAGAGCACATTTCAAATAAATCGAAGATTGGCGTAAAAGTTCGTTTTCAGCCATGCTAATACATCACAATAAATATCGTCAGTGGACTCAAGTCCCACCGAGGCTAGTGAACTTTTCACAATCGACATCGAGATCGACGTCAGAACTACCCAACACCAATTTGGACAAATAGTACGATTCCAAAGGTGAATTCACGATGTTTATATATGTATCGACATTCAACTATAAAAACCAAACAATTGATTTGGGAAAGGAAAAATTAACGTCATAGGTTATTTGGGGCTAATTTCCTCTTCCGACCGGATATGGAATTCTCAATGACCCATGTTAGGTCATCCGACCGTTGGAAGCACTCGGGTTATTCGGTGTTTGGGGTGTGTAAGGGGAGCTTAAGCACCTGTGCAAAATGATTTTGACAGTCAGAGGGGGTGGGGGTAAGCAGACTAATTGCTACCGCTTCCGCAGTGGCAAGCACGTGACATTGAACCCGTCTTGATAGTCGACCACGGACTCGATACAGGGGGTCAAATGCGTCGGTCTTATTCAGTGTTAGTTGTTTCAGCTAGGTGCGAGATCACTGTACTAGTGATCGGTTGAACAGTGACTAGCTGAACAGTGAAATAATTAGGACTATTAACAACTGAATCGTTTCACACTCAGTAGAATCAAACCACTTAGTTCGCATCCGTCTATCTAAGAGAATCAGGGGTCGTATTTTGGCCACAGTGGAAGCGGTCGGAATCCACCTACATAATCTCCCCTATGCTACCTACAACAGTTCATATGAACACTCGGTCTTCCATGACCAACACCACACACGACACAGCCATCCCACCATCAACCCCTAATGACACAAACCAATGCGCGTGTGTGAGGACCAAAGTGTGAGCACCATCATGGAACTGGAATGTGGATTATCTATTTTCCAACTTGTCATGATTCCTCCCCCCTTCGAAACAGTTTGATATAAATTGTGACGTATTAGCCTGTAGAAGAACCACCTCAAACGAGCTTGTTCGCTAGTTTGTTTTCTTACAGTGACCGAATCCCAACCGCCTCTGCGGTGGCTAGGATGGGATTTTTAATCGGCTTTGATCTGAGACCCCGTACACAGTAGAGAGGCCGAAATGCTTCAGTCACTCTCACTGTGTGATCGGACTCGACCAGGTGTGAAACGATGGTACTTGTAATAGTATTAATCACACCGGTGTTCAGCCAGCCCGGATGATGTTGCCGGATTCGTGTAGATAGGCGCCCGCTCGTGCGGCCGATAAACGTTGCTCCACAGGAACACAAACTGATACACACAATGAGACTGCAGAAGCAGGAATCCTATCTTTGAGTTGCAAGCACAAGACTGGTCTGGATGTGAATACGATACGTAATTTTCCTAGTGAACAGTATTCTACTACGCAGTGGGCGCACATGGGCGTGCAGTCTGTGTTCCACTTCATTGTTTTCATGAGTGCCAATTGTTTTGATGTTGCCCCGTGTTACGTTAACTACCGTTGGATGCAAAGTGAGTCCTTGGTCCATATTGTTTCTTGAGTTATCGTATTATATTTACTTCCTGAGTGATATTGTATGAAACAACAGGGGTGTACCTCACTTTCATTTTTCAAGTATTTCACACGGTAGCTTAATAAAGCAACAAAAATCGTACAGTACAGAATTACTCAAATGTTTTTGTAGACAAACAAATTGTCAAACTGTGCAAAGCAGACAAATAACCGATCCATTTCACTTGTGAAACGAGAATTGATTTTCAATACATTGTCAATTCAATTAACGTGTCCTTTTCGTTTTACCAGGGCTGTTCATGTGTTTCATAACAGTTGACGTGCCCAGCAGACAAACAATCAGTCAATGACCTAAACAAATAGTCTCTGGCACAATTTACGGATGAGAGAGAGACAGAGAGAGTGGAGAAGTCAATGAGGTTTCAATAAAACAGGATTGCTCTCCAAACGTTGTGAAACTGCTCGCTTTTGTTTTACTCGATCGCTCGACTTACTGGATAGAAAATTCACCGATGAGAACAGAATTCAAACCACTGAAGTTGAAAAGTTTAGTCATAGCAATAAAAGGCTGAGTGGGTAACTACAGCGGATACCAGCTGCACATTGTTTATTGGGATATCACGTTAAGTTGTTCAGCTGACCGTTTTTCAACAGCCTTGATATCGTAAATTGTTTAGTTTATAGCACAAGAGAGTTTTACTTGAATCCCCAATAAGTCTTTAGTCAAGGTTTAATTGGCATCTCTCAAACAAACGATCCGGTTCATGCAATTTCTCTCATTTTTCGGTTTTTCATAATGAACGTAAAACCGTGGAGATCGAAGTGGCTTTCTGTAATCAGACATAGTTTCTTGAAAACAAACAATTATAAGCTTTTTGAGATGCTAAAGCTGTCAACTTGCTTTTCTAAGGTAGAAATATTGCACTCGGTGTGAATAGATTAATGAACTGTAGTCTGGCCTACAGAACTCGTCTCAGAGCAATATGAGACAACATCACTTCGTCTGAAACCTGCTTAGTAACGCACAGTGATGTCGGCAACTAATTCGGAGGGAACCGATTTACTGCCGGTCAGGATCACGTGAAGAAACCGGTGTTTTGGAAATCAGTCACAACACCAATGTTCCGAAGTATTGAACATTTAAGGTTGTCGGCCTTTGGACTTGTATTCCACTTGCCTCAGGCTATGCCGACCGGTGAACGCACGATTTATGTGCTACCGATCCACGTGAAATTAATCTTCCCTGTCGTTTGTTCTCGGCCGATAGAACCGCCAAATGGGATACGGTACCTCTTGTCTGATTCTTGGCGTCCATTGAAGCATAAAAACAAATAAGCTATGGTGTTCTCGAGGTTCACTCTTTGATTGAAAGTGTTTGTAAAGTTAAAAAAAATGAACCCGAGCTAGTTGAAACTACAAAAGCATCAAATAGGAATCGCTTCCACTCAAACAGTGTTTGCAATCTGCGTTTTTTATTAAACGCTCTACTTGATCAACCCATGATGAGATCAGCAGGTGTAGACCAAACAGGTTAAGGCTGCATGCCAATCCTTTATTTATACCGTTTGGAAATTATACAATCGATATTGTTTGTGTATTCAACAAAAGGATGTATACAAAATATCAAAGAGTATCAGAACACAAAATGGGCTATCGTTCATTTGTGAACACAGTCAAGTATGGGATGAAATGCAATCGGCCAGATGCTGAACTAAGTGAAATGTGCTTCTTTTGAATGCGTACTCCAGTTGCATGTGGAACTGAGAAAACAAGTAACAATTATTATTTACACTACGCAGTGGAAACTGTAGAACGATTGAGCTCATGGTGTACAAGATCGTGAGTTCCGATTTCTCCACAGTTACCAGAGTTTATGATAAATTGATGTTGATGCAAACTACATTGTGAGAAGTTGTTTGTAGGTGGACCAAATTGAAACTCAAAGTTGCAAACGGTTCTGTGGCAGTATTTTGAGGGTTAGTTGTTTCTAACCTCAATATCCGTTTACGGTTACTTGAACAATGTATGCGTATGTATGAATAATTCTATTCCCTGTGAGACTCAGCCACGATTTCATTTAATCCCCTAAACCACTAGCATTCTGAAGATGACACTTCACGCAAATATTCTACTAGGGGGATTCCAACTTAAAAGCAATCTGGTTGAGAAGCTTATCTAAGCAATGTTCTCGAGGAGGCAAGCCCAGTTTCATCGCTTACACTCAAACGCATTTTATTGTTTCCTGTTTACGTCATCCGGAATAAAAAATCGCTGATCGACTAGTAATCACTTAGCCGCAGATTTGAAAGTCGACAGGTTGAGCGGCAATCTGTTGTCTAACCTTTAGGAATAAGTGCTTTGTTCCGTTCAAACGGCAACAATTGACTTGCAGCCATTTTAAAATTTCTCTCTAAAACATAGCGCTATACGCTGATCCAGACGTTTTCCTTCAGAAATGTGAGTGCGATCTGGGAGAATAGGTGTCACAAAGAAGTGGAGAAAGAGTAACTGGTGTAAGCAATGTATCAATGCCAACAGATGATCATTCAAGAAAAATCAACAGCTTGGGCTCCAGTTTGTCCGGATGTGTAATCCGGTCACTTGTTAAAGATTCCTGATAACAAAAGCGGAAATTCATTTAGTTTAGTCAAAATTGTTTATATATCCAAGAAGAGAGGAATGTTTTGTTTACCAGTAGGAATGTTTTAGACTCTAATGAAGATTTCAGATTCTAATGAAAAAATATTGACCTCCCCCTAAATCTGTTTTGATGTTGCCGACAAGCAGCTTAAATGCAACAAATGCCCGATAGGGATAGCATTAGTTTTTAATTGAGAACCTGTTTGTTGCAGTACGAATCTGTGAGACAAACAAATCGTGGCCATCCTTGGTTCTTTCTTAATCTGAACTTCTGTCAATTCGGATGCTACGTCCGAAACCTTGGGAGTAGAAGCTGTCAGTTCTTTCAGATCAAAAAGTGAGTCCAATTTTATTTCAAATGATTGTCTCACTGACACTGACCTGGGACAAATGACGGATGTGTGCCCACCTGATCGGTGTTAGAAAGCTGCTTGATTTTCGACTAGTTTCAGGAATCTGACAAGAAAGAGAGAATTGCTTTAATACCAACATCCTTGATCACATTCTGAACGCCTTATTTTTCTGAATCCATGTTTGGAACATAATGTCCGTTTTCAACCTGTAAGCTGATCCAGTAGATTATTAAGAACAGACTGCCATGAAAGGCCTTGTGATTATCATTTGACGGATTTTGACGATGAAGAACATATCGTGATTCTTTTCATACTTTCAACAAGTGTTATGTACTATTTATTCTGAGAAAAACTGCGGTAATTCTTACAATAATCAATAATAGTGGAATTGTTTGCAAACGGGCGTTTTCATCCCATGAGGAATAAGATTTACGCTTAATTATGGTTTATTTGTTCAGGGTACGCAATTTTGCAGCGTGTATCAACATTACGCTTTTATCTTGTAGTGATCAGCCCAAACTGGCTTCAGCTTTTTTGTGCTGTTGGGAAACTGTACCACATTTGTACTAACTGGGAACGAGTGGCCTGTGGTCTGTTCAGTCATCCTAGTATGAACTGCCAGATGGTCTTTTGGGTCCTCAACAGCCAATTTCTCCTTTTATGATAATTGTTAGGCTTTCGTGAGCAGCCATGTAGAGATGTTCATGGNGTTCATGGCTAATCGGTAGCATCATTGATGCGTCAGTGAGTAAACGTCGACAGATGGACGGTCATTCGCGCACCACAGGAGCTGATGGCATCCTGCTGTGTGCCAGATGATGACAACTAACCTCAAGTGAATGAGAGTGATTTTTCATGTACTTGCTTTGCAATGTAGTTGAAAGTGTAGTTTAACAAATCACTTCACAATTATAAATGGGGTAAATAATTAAGAAGTGGCATAGTAACCGGGATGGTAAATTGACTGTTTCTGTACGCCAGCAATCAGATGAGAATAATTTGACTGTATTGAAACAAAGCGGGATATGGTTATACTGACCGGAATAAAGTCACCTGTACGTGGATATAATCAGTTTAGATGACTGATACGGCCGGTCGTGGGTTGGAAAAGTTCAACATCTCAGGATAAATGAGAATTTCTCATCAACCAGTGCATGCAGTAGAATCATCACTCTCATGCATTATGATGAAAAGTGGCTTCAGATAGTAGAATCACCACTTCCACAAGTCTATCAGAGTGCAATGTTTTCTGGGATTCAGCAAAAAATGTTTATCTCAAATTCATTCTTGACCAGATAGCACTTCTCCCTAAGGATAAACCAATCATACGGATATTGTTTTGGTCACCAAAGACGTAATGTTTTTCATGAGATGCGTAGAAAACCAGCATTTGATTATCTATTTTTAAGGTTCCTTTAATTTGTATATCAAGATAACCGAATAACATCGATAAAAAAACAATCATATCATTCTCAACAGCTGTGAGATAAAATTTCAAGCACTAAGAAAAGTTAAACAATCATACAAGTGTTCGCCTTGATAACAGAAAAACATAAACACAAAAAGGAATGAGATGAGAGGGTGAAATATTCCCAGAAGATTTTATCCCTCCTCATGTTTGTTTGTTTTTCTTCCACAAGTCTGTCGTGCAAAAATAGAAGTTGGATTCATTCGCTCTTTGATTAAATTTGGAATCAGGCAGTCAGCTTCACCGTGGAAAATTGTAAATGAAAACCAGTATAGTGTGCACTGCCTTGGCGGTTACATAACGGCGGAGAAAATGCATTGACACAGTGATGGTCCAGTGTGCAATTTCATAAGTCCCTTTCTGACAGTATGTACTATAAATCAGTCGCGACAGCTTCGCACATAGTCCTCCACGCTCGCTGGAAAATTTAGATGTTATGCACCGCATAATTTAGATAAAATATGACAAACAAACAAACGATCGCTACAAATATAACAAATATCTACCTGAAGGTTTTACCATTCTGCGTCATTGTGGCAGACATCAAGGTTACATTGTCCTCGAGATTTGTCTGTCGTTATCATTCAACATCAATTACATCGACATCAAGCTTTGTGGTTTCACCCTGCGTGACTGACGAAAACTGTTAAATGTATCCATTCTCACCACGAAATAGTTTATTAAGTTTTGCAAAATACCAGAGAACAAACTGGGAACAACACTGTGTAAGGCACAGGGTTGTTTTTCTTTAGTCGTAATCAGAACAATAAATAATTTTAATGAACTCCAAAATGCAACAAGCGAAAATGACCCGTTGAAGTCTTGTTGATTGTTACCTGACTTCGAACGTGTGTGTGTTTGTTCCGATGCGTAAAGGATCAGAGCGTCAAATTTCCGTTGGTTCAACCGGTTGACGAATTTAATTGGACTAATGGATTTGAAGCGCTTGAACCAAATCGCTTTTGAGCTCATACAGGAGTGATTGTGATTACCGATGTTTACGATTGCGGCTAGTATTAGTGCAAATACATTGTGTTAGCAATTATCCTAATTGCTTCAGTAACCCAGCCAACCCAGTTGGTGTTCGCGAGTGCGATTGAATAAGCGCCTGATCCGATTGCTAATGCGCCTATTGCAACAAAAACAAATTAATAGCCAAGAGCCGAAAGGATCTACCGATTTCTGATAGTACATCCTTTAGTTTGAAGCACAATCGGATTGAATGTAAATATGGCTTTTGGCTTCTTCGAAAAGATTGTTATGTTTACGATCTTTCAGAGCTTTTGTCTACGCTGGTTTCCTTTAATCTTTCGTTTAATTAAGTTCCCATCATTTTTTATGTTTGCTAAAGCGTGAATTTTCTCTATTTTCATATCGTTTGCACTTATTTACACTGTGCGCCAAAATGTTTCTCAAGGTCATTTGCGGTTTGATGCGAATGTCATGCTATTCATCCGATTCAAATCAAGTCGAAATCAGCTCTCTGCTCACAGTAGGATAAATTCTCAACGTTTTCGATTAGGTACAGTGGAGAAACGATTGGATAAAGTGAGGTGAAATAATAACTTTGTGCATTAAAATAAAAATAACAGCATCAAACCGATAGGCAATGTTTTAGTGAGTCTCTAATGATAGATTTCCGATTTACTACGATACACGGGAGATAAAGGATGATGCCATTTTGAGTGATCAATCCTTAGTCGTGTGTCGGACAACGTTGAGGAGCCAAATAGGACAATAAAATAAAGAAATCAGTACCAGGGAGACGGGGCGTGCATCGAAAACACAAACACCGACCTCAGCCGTACATAACTCTTCAGTATTTAACAAAATGTTCTGAAGGAGCCGCTGATTGTGAAACCTAATAAATCAACCGGTCTGGACAGGTTGGCGGCTATGATCTTTGCAGAGTGTGCTCACATAATTTTACCTGTGGTCACAATCCTTTTTAAACGATGACTGGGAAACGGAACTATACCTGATTGCTGGAAATCCGCCTTATTCATCTCGGTGCTGAAAAGATGAACCTCAAAATTCCGTTCGATTGCATGGGCGTCTGTTATTTTGAAGCTCTTCAAGAAGTTACTTCTTCAAGGACTGCCATATCTGCTGAATCTGCAGGACCCAAACCAATTCATGTACCACCACTCTCGTTCCACACTGGACGTCTTAGCTTCTCTGGCTCTTTATTTTCTATGATGAAAATACGAGATCTGTCAGAATATGCTTCTTGGATTACAGTGAACCATTCAATTGTGTTGACAGGTCTAAGTTGGTAAATATTTTGTTTTCCAATGGGATATTGCATACCACAACTGCGGTACTCACAGACTATGTCACAAATAGATCAGAGTTCACACGTTGCCTTGGTCGTTCCTCCTCTCCCTTAATCTCCAAAGTGCGCGTGCTACAGGGTGAGATTCTGTTCCCGTTTTTTCTTTTCTATTCATATTTCATCCATGCATGCTTTTCAAAATTCCCTGCCTAGTAAATACGCAGAGTATGTTGCGGTCGGAATGGCCCATCACCTCCACTCTATATCTTTGCCATTCTAAGTGTTCCAAGTGGTATACTGCACACACCTCACCTATCAATATCTATAAATACGTATACATACCGTTATTGCTTCTCGGAATGAAACGTTGTGCAAACCTTTAGGAATCATGTCCCAGGATAAACAAACTTGCTAGTACCATTATCCCACCAGTAAACGCAAGGTATTTTGATGTGCTAATCACCCAAAATTTATACTGGTTTGACTAAGTTGTTTCTGTATTTATAAAGATCAGAAAGTTATCATTTCAAGTTTTACACCTAAAATCTATTTATCCATTCCTCGTTTCTTGATCCGGCTTTTTTGCTTGCATTTTGCCTATTTGGTTATACGGGTCCCTTGTAATCTTCCCAGAGATGCTGAAGAAGGACCTTGAACAGTAGCGGGATTTCCCAAGAAATTTTCTCCAACTTCATCAATTCGCGGCATACAAACTCATGTCTCCCTTTATCCACGAAAATCCCGAACAACCCTTCGTATCCGTTACAGATCTTATATTGTGTATATCTTCTTTTTCCACCGGATCCCACTACAACTGTATATTTGCTCGCACAATCCGTGCATTCCATTCAGCTGGCCCAAAGCTATATGAACAATGACCTCCCCAAAATCACTCGGGTCAGTTTAGATTATTACAGAAGAATCTCTAGTGGTTATAGGAGATTGAAGGCAATAAATTTAATGTATTAAAGACTCAAAAGCGAACTAGATGGATGTATGCCTTCTTCCTTCCACTAACACACAACTGCTTTCGGTAGCCTGCCTTAAGTTGGGCACCTCACGATTGAAATATCTTTCAACTGACATTTAAATTATGAAGGTAATCTTTAGAAACCACCAATTGTATGTTCAAATTGTTACACCCCCTCATATTATTTGAGCATGCGATTAAACACAAGAAATAATCAATATTTACCCTTGTGTTCATTTACTCTAATTATAATTTACGGATTTCTGCACCGTAAAGTTTTAAAAAGCATGGAGTGTATTCATGTGTACCTGTTCGCCAAGCTCATAACTTCATTTGCAAACGTTTCAGCATCAGCCGCCACTGACTCTGCCAACAAAATGTTCAGCTTGACGAATATGTTGTCAGTTCATATGAGCTACTAGAGTCGGTTTTAAATACTTTGTCAATGCCGATCCTGATTGAAAACGGTGTAAAAGAGCAGCTTTACAACTCTGCTGGGAACAGAAAACACATATACTTAGCATGGCGATGAAAACACTTCTGTTTTTCCGTTATCTGGACCATATTTGTGTAAATGCTCACCGCCTGAAAGATGTAATGTATCTGTTTGACATTGAAATGCCCTGTAGTGGTCATCTGTTTCGTTACCACTGTTAACGTGGAGTTCCGTTCTTGATGGATCGGTGAACTTGGATTTTACAAGTCCGATGTATCGGCACTTGTTAGTGACTGACAACTAATTTGAAT
>UZAN01040054.1:60173-80704 GCA_900618425.1 Echinostoma caproni | reverse complement strand
TCTAATGACCTATGTTAAAATAATGGACTGGAATTAACCAAGCAATCAAAGGGGTTTGTGTTGGCAACAATAGTCTTTTGGATTATGATTAGGCAACTGTGTTGTAGTTGCCATAAGTTAGAGGGGCATTGGCAAGTTCGGATTCTTGTTCAAAAATACGATATTCATTGGTGGATTAGTTTATCTACTTGATATAAATATCCTCTGAATTACCGCTTGATGTTCAACCTTGCTCAGTAACTCGCGAAAAATGTACTTTTGTTTGTTTACCGAGAAGTTACTTCATTCGAACTGGAGGGGGTTTAGACAGCCCCGGTCCAATCGGTGACATTTGACGGCCAAAACACCAATCATCTTGTCGGGGATTCCAATGGAGTGCGATTGGTTGGATTCACTTGAAGTTACAACGGATTCACTTGAAGGCACAACGGATTCACTTGAAGTTACGGTGGATTCACTTGAGGTTACAACGGATTCACTTGAAGTTGAAAAGGTATAGAGATGTTTTTCAGAGAGCGTCTAATAAATATGAAATTCTTAGACATTAGACCGGGAAAATAACGGGAGAGCAGTAGGTCCAGTGACATAAAACGCATAAGGAAATAAATTTGGAGATGATGTACAATGGCAACCTCAGATGCCGAAGGCGCGAAATATCAAAGGCCAACCTTCTGACTTCAAGAAATGTTTGTTCTGCGTGATAGAACCATTTGACGTCAACAGACACGAAACATCGAAGATATTTGAAGTGTTGTGACTTTTCAACAAGATCAAGATCAAGATATTTGGAAAAGATGATCCAGAACCCTAAGATGATGAAGGCGTGAAATATAAAACGTTAAAGATTCGAACCGCGATCAGTGGGGTCAGGAACTCAAACCCTTACCCCTGATCTGCATGGTCGACGGTTGTCACTTTGTGCGAATGGCTCAATCAATTTAGAGTATCAAGCTTGGATTAGCCCATTCGATTGTTCAGAGGCACCAGGCACTCCTGATGGTCTTCGGTGGGTTTGATACTTGGTGCCTCCAAACAATCGAATGGGCTAATCCAAGCTTGATACTCTAAATATAAAAGGTCAACACTCTGACTTTAAGAAATGTTTCTTCTACGTAATAGGACTATTTGGGGTCAGCAGACACGAAACATTCAAGATATTTGAAGTGTTGTGACCTTTCAACTTTTAAGTTACTGATTAGGATATTGGGAACAGATGATCCAGAAAGATTTGATGGCCTACGGTCAATGGAAAACAAAAATTCAATGCATTTATTGGGGTTTAAAGAAAGGTTAACACCATCGGACCACTGAGAAATGGAACTTATGGCTGATTGAATGGGGTCCGTTGAAGGGTTGTTGTTGTGAGATGTACCACCAATCACTGTCATCGGCATATTTAAAAGTGAAAACATTTGGGGTAACTGGTAAGTTTTGGATGTAAAAGGAGAGTAGAAAAGAGGATAGAATTGCACCCTGAATTACACCCTGGTTTTCTGTGACAGTGGAAGACCATAACCACTGAGACAAGTGAATTGACGTCGGTCGGTAAAATAGTCGTGCATCCAATTCAAAAGATGTGGCTGAAGATTATATTGCCATAACAGTGACAATAGGATGTTTCTGTCAAAAGAGTTAAACGCGTTTGCGTAGTCCAAGAGACAAACGTGAACAAAGTTTTGTCTCTGGTCTGTAGTTGATAAAACAGAATAAGACAAGCAACCGCATCTAAAGTAGAGTGACGCTTACAATAAGGAAACTGATTGGAATCACGAAAATTAAGACTAGAGGATAGACGCTTAATAATAATACACTCAAAAGTTTTAATTAATAATGAAGATGAAGCAATAGGCCGAAACTTACCCTTTTCTTTCTTAGGTACTGGAGTGATGCGAACATCACGCCATGCGTTAACTAGTCTTCCTTCTGNGCATTAAAGATGAATGAAACGGTGTGTGCGAGGTTTTTTGGACATGCTTTAAGGACCACTGGGGATAACCCATCGGCACCAGGGGTTTATTTACATTGACAGCATTTAACTCCTTTTAAACTTGCTCTATTGTGACAGACACAGGAAGGTGGAAATCAAGTGACTTTGTGTTTGGACTCGGTAAAGCTTGCACAACGTTTTTCACTGAAACAAATTATTTGTTGAGTGCATTGATATCACATGAGACTGTAGTAGGTAAGGTTGAACGACCGCAGAGCAACTTCAATCCATTCCAAAGCTGACGGCAGGATTCGTCTCCTAGTTAGGTGGCAGCATACAATTGATTGAGATGAGCTATCCCACTTCTAATTTGAAAGTTGACAGATTTGCCCGTCAATTTATCTCTCGAGCGATACACCCTTTCTTTCAGCCTTCGTAACCATTTCAGTCTACCGGAGATGAATCGGTTGGGCTGTATGTAAATCCCTTCTTGAAGGCAGAACATATCATAACAATAGTTGAGATAATTGGTATGATTCTCACAGAAGACTGAAATATCAGGATTGAAGAGTTGTTATAAGTCCGTACCGGCAACCATAGATTTTAATTCCATTAAACTGGTTAGATGATTTTGTCGTATACGTGCCTTTCGTGCATTGTTCTTCGTCACGATTTGTTGCTTGCATTTACCATATATTGTAGGTGAAAATTCAATTAGACAGTCATCAGAATTGTCTACTGGTGCACGTTTGAAGGGACGGAAAAAAGATGGTTCATTAACGAAAAATTGGTCCAAGGAGGTATCATTTCGAGTGTAAAAGTGACAATGTTCTGAAGGGACATAAGGGTGTAAAAGCTCGCATCCGGATCTGCTGAAATCACCAGGAACGATAAATACAGCTGTGGCAGATTTCTCCAAAGTGATTGGATAGAATATATCCAGGAAGCTAGACAACTCACCGGGAGTACAATCGGGAGTGATGTATAGATTTGTAAAGCTGATCGAAAAATGACGCAGGAGAAAACATGGATTACATTCCACAGAAATACGCAATATGTTTTGTGTGCAGTGAGTAAACACGAATTTGGGGGAGTTACACCACAACCGGCGCACATATGTGATGACGCCGCCACCTTTAGTCTTCCTTCCTGAAGGTCTGTTTGCACAAAATAATTGGAAGCGTTCGATCTGAACCAATGCATACTCTACTGATTCTTGTATCCAAAATTCTCCACAAATTAGCAAACAAATTTGGAGTACTCTCCGTAGTGAATCAGAAGACCCATGTCCGATAGCTTAGAAAGAATTGAGCAGACATTCGACTACAAAATGATCGGAAAACCAATGCTCTTCAGGTTCCGGTGCTCAAGTGCAACCTTCCAGCCGAGCGCAATGTTTTCTCTGTTTGCCATGTGAATTTCTGGTAATCCTTTTGACCTTATTTCTCACAAAACGAGCAAAATCACTTAAGGACGGTTCATTGATATATACCACGGATACTCGTACGGAAGTTGAACTGAGCACGTTGTAGGTTATCATTGAGGTTACCGTAATTGTTACAAAAGTATATCCAGAGGTTGTGTGTGATGAAAAAACCAAAGCTCCAGCGATAACAAAAAATGACACGACCAATTTTAATCAACTTCACTATTGAATGTATTACAAATACTTTGCTCTCCGCAATAAAATTAAAAGCAGAAAGTTCTCTTAGTTTTTCTTAGAGGCCGTGTGATCAAGTCCCATCACCTACACCTCCGTTTTCGACAGTCCATAAATTAATGGCCATGTTCTCATCTCTTCTGCAAATGAATTTGCCAGCTTTTCACTCAACAAAACGGAGACCAAACGATCAGCAACAATTTGATTGCTCAAAAATTGATTTTGTGTTGGCACTGGCTAATCGTTCGTGTGATAAAAACTTAGCAAGTTACATTTTTGCGTTAAACTCAAAAATATGTTATTTTGCGATGAACATTATTTCTTCTTAGGGCCTGTGGCAATATTTCACATACGCGAGTATAATTAGATAAAAATAAACAAGTAGTTCGTTGTACCTTCCAGTGAATACACTAAATAACCTCTAATTCAACAATTAGTTTGAGAAGATTGTCTGCAGTTTCTGTCAGAATATCATCCTATCAATGTAACAATATGATAAATAATGGAGTTGCAAGTGTTCAGCCCGCACGATGTCATCATCAGCACTATTCCGCTTTGATATTTCCAAATTCAATAGTGTTCCTAATGGGATCTCAGATGGTGAGTCACCAAAAACTTGCTTTTGGGACAACAGCCAGTGTATTTTGCGCAGCGCAGCCTCCTTAAGTTTACTTGATTGATAACTAATGGAGTGAATATACCAGTAAAACCTTCAAACACGCAATATTCCATAGTCGTGCGATCAATTAGGGATGTGTCAATCAATTAAAAATCAGTGACCGTTTGGGTGTGCGCGTGTTTTGTGTGTCACTATGAGTAGTCAACGAATTTTGATGGATGCATCACGATTGATAGGTGTGACAATTCCAGTAATTCACACTGACAGGAGAAACTATTCATATTGAGCTGATAGGACCGCGTTCGACCGTACAGACGATGACTGCAAGCCACATCAGAAGCTTTTGCATGTCGAATATGACCTAATTATAAATAATGCCTCTCTCGTTTCGGATGATTGGGAAGATTTCATGCCACCAGTTTCCTTGAATATTCTTATAAGATTAAGAAGAAGCATCACGATCAAAGGATGTGTTGAATTTAATTATTTCGTGGTAATCTCATCAGCTTTNCAGCTTTGTACGTACCCTCAAATCGATGATGGTCAATGGTGAGGTCACCGTATTGTGCCCCGGAAGTCCCGGGTTCGAAATTCTCCATTGTCGTCCGTCTCCCTATATCTGTATTTCCCCAGGCAGCATTTGTATGGTCGCAGCCCCCTTCCTAAAAGTTGATTGTACTTTTATAGATTCAATAAATAAAAAGGGGAGTAAAAATATTTATATTATTTTATTACGTTTGGTTAGAGTGACATATTTGAGGACAGGCGAACACTCACGGGGGAAGAGAAAGTAATCAATTCGGCGGTCAAAGGTCGTTAATTCAAATCGGATTGGGCATAGAGGTAGGCTGCGTAATCACAACAGGGGAGCGTTACCTGCCAGCTCGCAACGAATTCGGTTTGTTTACACAAATTAGGTTTGTAACGTCGAATGGCAGCTCCCTCGGCGAACCGTAGTAGATGGCTACCCTTCTGGCGGATCAAGACACGGTAGGCATTTATAGATTTGGTATATTTTCTGTAATCCACTATACTTTTGGCTGTTTAACTGAACGGAAGCTTGATGCATGCTCTGCATCATCTTCAGCGGTTGTAGGATGGACAGCAGAAGTAAACCGCACAGTTACGGGGACTTGCCCATAATCCACAAACTAAGCCGTAGGACTTGAATGGTAAACCATATGATGCCCCTCCAGGATACATGAGGCAATGAATCGAACGACAACAATGTCAATGTCTGTCACCAATTTAAGCGCAAATGTCAAATTTCTGCCACAAAAGGAAGGAAGTAATTACCTTGCTTGATCACGCACCTCATTAGTGAAAAATGGTGGAGGGCGCTATAAAATAGCACCTGTGCTAGTCATAACAAGGAGTATCCTCGAGGGTCCAGTAATCTCACGCACTTTAACTCATGGATATATATCTGAGTTATGGGCAGATGAGAATGAATTCAGTCTAGTGAGAGATGTGACAAGTTCAGTGGGTCCCAGTGGGCATACCAAGATCAGTTTCGAATGGGCAATATGCCGTCATGCATGAACACAGCATTCATCAAATACGTGGCTCGCATATGATGGCAATAATAAGAAATTAGAATCAGCTCGCACATTCGAAAAATACGAAAGAGATAACAAGCTGATTTGCACTAGTGAGTGCCCCACCTTATCATGTGGTTCACAAGGTTAAGGTTGCATTTGAAAACCAATATTGCCGCGTTGGTTGGCAAACAGTTTTGGGTTGTTTGGTAATGAGAATAGGTTGGGAAAAATCGAACATTTATTTATCCTCCCCTTATACAACTTTTACCATCATCATATAATTAGGAAACCACAAATTAAATTTGTTACATAATTTGATATTGCGGGTCGTTGTATCTTTTGCACCCCCGCCAGTTGTCTACGTAGAAACAATTGTATTTGAGCTGGATTCAGTTTTACTACATTATTTTGTTCAATTATTCTAAATGGACATAATTTCTGTCACTTTCATTCAACTAATTATTGTATTAAATAACCTATCACAAACACGGTACGATGTCTTCCGTCTATACGTATTCTCATTGCCAACGCAACTGAAATTTTAGTTTGGATATTGCTGTGGCAACCGTCCACATCGGTGAATCTACTTCGGAGTTTACATAATCTCGTTCCCTATAAGATAAATGTTAAAACCTGTTTCATCTCCTAATGGATCTGCTGGTTAAGCAGAAATGTTTACTTTTCCGTGGATAGCAAGTTTCCACTGTGGTGAAATGGCGAAACGTCAGTTAATATTTAGGACTATATCCAGATTTATTAACTACGGGCAGCTAGTTTACTAATGATAGACAGAAAATCAGTATTGCATCCCCCTACACCAGGAAGAGGCCGAAGGAAATTCAAGTCGTGATGTGAATGGGAACGAGTGATTGAGGGAGCTTAGTTCAAGTTAATCGCACCTCATGGACTTTAGATCACACTCAGTGAGCATAAACCCTCCAATGAACTGCAGTTTACTCATTCCAACCCGATGCTCCGAGGGTTACACTTTGGCTAGTCGAGGTAGACAATTATGAGTTCCCAAGGGAATCACGTGTCCTGCCCAGTTTAACCTAAAAGCTTAGCGCTCATGAGCAACTCGCAGTGTGCTGTCATTATTTCGGCAATGCGTTGACTATGATTTGTTTGGCTGATAGTATTTACTCAGAAAATTGCGAAATATGCCTCGTGTATGACTTGATCTGTACTGATTGAGATGGTTTGTTGCTATTCCTTTTCGTATTTATACTACAGAATAATGGATTCGTAAAAGAAACTGACATGTGATCGCCTCGAAAAGTGCATGTCATAATCACAATTCGATGGAAGAAACATCACTTGACCTTCCGCCTTTTGCTTTCAACATGGTTCTTCGTTTTTGGATTTTCGTGACACTCAAATGATTATCGTGAGTAGCTTGCCATTTCTTTTGGGGAGCAGCGGCACGGTTCTACCAAAAGGTTTGACCTGATCGGCACACAGCTGCACTATGACTTAGAAGCCGAAGTAACGTAGTTATCCTATCCTGAAGGTTTCCAGTCATATAAGAATTCCTCATCTGGAAAACCATCGGGAACGTTTTCTCTCAGTTGTGAATTAATGCTGCCCATTCAATTTAGATTTGATGTTTTCTTTCTCATCGACGACCTTCTTTGAATGGGAACGATATTAAGATGCATAAGGACATAACAACAATGACCTATAAAATGAGAAAATGTCGTATTCTCATCCTCATTTCTCAAACCACTTTTGCAGTGTCCTTGAAAGTTGGCATGCTTTACTTACATTTCAAATAATAAAAAAATTATCAGAACCTCTATAAAAGTTAAAAATGTTGTTTTTGGGAAGAAAAAGTTCGAATAGCCAAGTATGTGCAAGCAGGACAGTGAGCATGCACTTTTCCGGTGCATCCTTGGTTGCCGGATAACAGAAAAATCAATGTGTATAAAATTTGGTATTAGAAAGAGAGACATGCGTGCACAGAATGGATATAAAGATATGATTTAATGAGTTCCACAATTCTGTGGGCTTTGACAATTCTATTATCGTGCGTCAATCAGTCTGTTGCCTGAAAGTGTTCAAAATGTGAATAAGAAATTACTCCCGTTGCATGTAGGCCACCACATTTTCCGCCAGGTGGTAAATCATCACTGGAAATAACTAACGTTTGTATTTATTTGTATATTCTTACAATTTTTCATCATACTTCCTCATGGGTGTACTACTATGCAAACCCAGGATCCAGCATTTGTCATCCATGATCTTATGTATTTGTATCAGTTTTGATCCCTTATCTATGCAAATTTTGTATAATGTAAGGAGAATTGATAAAGTGTATTTGTTTTAACCACTGTTATACTGCGCACACACTGATGCTGCCATAATTTTGCTATTACCTATTTTGATATCCAGCAGTTGTTGTAACAAAATGTCGCAGGCATCACTTCAAATGTATTGATATTTGCCTGGTATCGTATTCTAGACTTTCCTATGCCCCAGTCAGAGACAAACCAGCAACTAGTTTATAAAGCTACAAAATGAATTAAAAACACCTTGAGCTGATGGTAGCACCGTCCACCCTGAATGGTTCACGTGGGGAGAAGAGTCAAAGTTGGAACGGAGAACTTTTTCATATCTGGGTCCTGGGAGTATTGAACCATAAACTGGACCTGGGTGAGGGATAGCAATGACTGACAGAGAAATAGGAATGACGGTAGTGTGAATGGTCAACGCGGATCGCGCGAGTGTAGCTCACACACATGCAGGCGGTAGTCACACAGTAGTGACAACAGACTCCAGGGGAAGGAGTGAAATGCGACTGATGATTAATGTGCCGCAATAGTGACCACTGAAATCCTTTTTGAGGCGAACAAAAATACACGACTGCCGTGAAAAAGGGATCAGGAACAGAACTTAGTGATAAAAAGGAAAAAAGTGACAGATTGTTTGATAACAAAATGTCATCCATTGGAAACGTAAAAAGTAAACATTTCAATTTACCAACGGATACCGATCACAAGGGAACTGAACCGCGAAGGTTCAGTGAGGGGTGTGACGGACGGAAAAGAGTGAAGAAACACTCAATGGATTTTGATAGATTACGATTGCGACCTGATGGTGAAGCGAGGAAACAGTCAGACTATTAGATAGAGAAAAGAAACTGGCCGAGTTTAGAATGAATCGGTAGCGTCTAACCTCTTACAGGTGTTACAGAACGTTTCTAAGACGAGAATTGAACAAGCAGGAAGCAAACAGGAGATGCATCATGGAGGATAAATGATTTCTTAAATATGGAAAAAGAGCATACTACAACTAGAACCGTTATACTTTTGGTGGCCGGGTGATCGCAAATATGAACAGGATGATCAGGTTGACTTCACGGATTGTCCTAAGAATTCCTGAATAAATGTATAACAGAAGCCACCTTGTCCACGGTGGACCTGATTGTCTTTTATGCCAACTGCAGATATCGGGAGCAGTTAAAGAAGAGCACGGATGGTTTATGATAACAGATACAATAAGTTTGAATCCTCAGAGATAGAAAATAGATAAAAGATGCAAACCGGATTTTATATATTGCGATTAGACCAGCAAAAATCATTTTGAATCGAACAAAATGTAGCGAAATAGACTTCTTCTTCAGCCAAGGCATCACAACACTGATAAAATACAAAAGGGCGGAAATATTACTTACAAAGAGTGATAGTATACAACTATTAAACTTCAAAGGATGTAATTGATATATACTGTTTTCGGTGCGATGTTTAGTCCAGATTTGCCAAAGATTCATAGGAGCAGGTAAAATTGGCGTGGGTAGAGGGTCATGGGAGACAATGACTACACACATTGTTTTCGTGCACCCAAGGATGTATTGTGAATGCGAATTTCCACTGCTTCCGCTGTAACCAGGATGCGATATTTATTCCGCTTAGATGGTTGCTCACAAACCTGTTAGATGGGGGTGCAACACCCTCGATGTGAGCAAAATGCGCTGATAATTGACTTTGTCACTCCAATGTGTAAACAAGTCGGATGATGTTCCCAAACTCTCTGAGTTAAGCGTCTGCCCGTGCGACCAATAAGGGTCACTCAAGATGAACAGGTGAAGGGTGATTGCCGATTGAAATCTCAGAAACAGAATCTTTATCTTTGATCTGCAGTCTGAGAACCGGTCTGGATGCGAATGTGACACGCAATTTCACCGCACAGAACGTTGGACTGATCTCAGTTGTCAACATTCGAGTAACCAGCTCCGCCATAGTGTTACCTGTAAGTAGCAGTCTCGTGTATACTTTTTACTACTCCAGCAATTTCCTTCTAGTTTGTCTGGCTTTTCAATATGCTGTCCCACAAATTAATCCGGGCATCGATTTGGCTGGATGAACTTTATCAGCCGAGCAGATTTTCTGCGCTCTGTTAGCGAGACACTGAATCAAGGTTCACTTTTTGAGTGGTGAGAAACTTTGAAAATGGACGTACCAACAAAATCACATGTTTTTTCTTTACACAGAGCTTTTAATCGATACCCCTTCGTGGTGTTTGGGGCAAACGTCAGTCTCCTCCTCTGGAGTAAAATTACTATTTGGATGCGCGCAGCTGGATGTCACTAGTAGCTGATGGTGACTACTACCCTCATCCAGGAAACACAATATGCCGTCGATAAATCTTTTGTATAGGTTGCATTTTTTAATGGAAGTTTTGAGGGCATTGTTTTCTACCATTGCCAGCAAACAACAAGTCTAGTGGGAAGCCCATTGCAATGCCTTCTGGCGATAAACAGCATCATCGAATTTGAATTACACGTTATATGTGCAAAAATAAATAAAATAATTTAAGTCGTAAGTAGGGATACTGATATTGATATAATTCATTTGGACGTAGTTTGCTAAGTAATCGATGTTTTTATAGAAACATTACTGAATAACGAATTTATATCGAAGGACAGCTTTAATAGTCCGGCTACATTCCTGTCCTGAATATAATGACCCCAGATAAAAACGAGTCTCGTAGCGTATGTTTGTCCAATATTGATAGATCCCAATCTGCTCACGAGCCATGGCGTGATAAGCTGAGTTACACATATTCAGTATTGGCCCGAGTGGAACACAAGTTTCATGTATATCCGGTAGTCCATACATCGTCGGAACTCTATGGTTTTGTGATTGGAGACAACAACGCCCAGCCTTCGTGGACTAAAGACAGAATAGATATCGTTCAGTTCATTTTTCAAGATTACCAAATTGTGATGGATCGCATTTTTACGAAGATTGAAAATAACTTAGTTGCAATTGAGAAGTGTATTGAAGCCAGGCATCACAGCTGTGTCTACGTTTTGGCTCAGAATTTTTGTCTTTTAAGCTAGAAATACTAACAATTTTCAGGTGATAACTAGCGTGACATTTGCAAAATACTTTGATAGGAATATTCTGAAAACCGTACTTTCCTGAGGTCGCGTTAAAATTACCCCGTGGATCTCATCTAAATGGATGGAACGGTGCACTTTCAGTGCATTCAATGGAAAATCCAATTCGCTTATCATTGCACCGTACGTATCGCGGAAAGAAATCGAAGGCCAATTAGACTGCTTTCGTGCACGTTCGAATAATTTTCTTGTCTTCAACACAGATATTTGATGAAGGAAGCAAGGCTCGAAAGACAAAATAGTTGCCATGGTCAACTTCTCTAGGTTTGAAAACCGAGAAAGAGCATCATACAGTTGTGTTACTTGTAGGAACGTTTTCAGCATTGGGTCCCAGCTGTACTTCCAATCAGTGAAACCCGCAACAACAATAACATAAGAAGTGCTTATTTTCTGCGATATAGAATGGAGTGGCAGAAAGACAACACTCAACAAACCCAATAAACTGTTCGTCAATTTCCTAACCCATCAAAGCTATACAATTGGATGGGCGGCTAGACCGGGTCAATGACTCACGAATTAATCGGTTACGAGGTAATAATGGCTGGTCACTGGTGGTTCCGATCAATGTTGGCCGTATTTTTCGCGGTGTTCGCACACGAACGTGATCGGAATCAAAGTTTGTTTTCCCAGAACCGTCCGTCGGATTATAATGGTCTAGAAATTTGTTTACCTATGTGGTCCATTGAATCGCGGCATTTCAAAGCCGAAAATTTGTACCATCTTAGTTAATGACGTCAACCACATTGTTGAAGCAATACTTATAATCGAAATATTCTACCGGATGAAAAGTAATCTGCCTAATTTCATCTACAAGAGTGAAAATGATATGCATTTTTGTGATCTACAGGGTTTTTCTCTCTTTAAAGTGGAGCAGCATCGTGAATGAACATCGGTATTTTATTGAAGATATAACATTCCAAAACATTCCGACTTAGACAAGCATATAGATTTGTCTGTATTCAAAACAAATCCATTCCCTTTCATACAAGAAGGGTGTGTGTTTGACTTTTGCCCCTGACCAAAAAGGATCTTGCAATGCATGCTCTATCCTGCTTTATGAAGGTAGCCGCGTAATTCGAAACAATTTTAGGGGCATCTCATGTATACGTGTAACGAAGCAAAGGGAAGATGTGAAAATAGAACGTTCGCTTACAGTGGATAAGTGAAAGCACTGCAAACAGCAATGTCACAATATAGAATACTCGTTTGGCGAACAGTTTTGCAATAAAGAAGTGTAACGAGTACGACGAGGTTTAGTCAAACAGATATGCCAGAAGAAATCACATCGGGTAATGTTGGCTGTACCAGCGATTACTAAGCGTAATTGATCATAACTTGCAAGATCTAAGATTTTTTCTACAGAAAACGACCAAACGAGAATATAAAGTCATCCAAATTTGCCTTGTCCCGAATGGTAAGAAGACAGAGCAGCGAACAAGTAACTTTTCAGTGATTCACCCGCTGCTCGCCAAATCACAATTTCCAAGAGTTTATTAGAATGTATCGACCATTGTACTCCACTGATTGATCTTCTTCTGGTTCTGATATGATCTGACATAGACCAGACGTCCAGCGCCATTAATTTCATTGTTAATCGACTTGAAAACACTTTTCAAGGAGGTAGAAACGTCGTCAACCGAAAATGGTTGTTTTTGGTTTTCTCTATACAGATCTAATACTGCGAACATGACGCACAATGTCTTCAAAGATACCTGGTCGTAATTTTACTCTGATACCGTTCTATTATTCCCTTTTTTTGTTACAATAACCCCGTCACAAAGGTAGAAAGAAACAACATATTTACCGCTGTTAACGAGTTCAATAAGATAAACACCAATCAGGTCATGGGGAAAATTCTGTATGTCGGAAACGAACTCATATAAACTAGATCCGTATCTTCATCAGAGACCATCCGAATTTACACAGGAGAACCTACATTCAAGCTATCTTTGAGGGAACAATATCGCGCTGCATTAGGAAGAGAAAACATTTCCCCCTCAAGTAAATGTTTCATAATGACTACATTAGAATCTTCTTTTTTTACCTCATAAACCGGGTACGATGACGAGCAATAACAAGTAACATTGTATGATTAAAATAATCCTGTTTTATTACCGGAAGTGACTACAATAATTCTGAACTTAGATTGTATTCATTAGACGTCACCTTTAGGCACAATTTCCAGTTAATTCAGTCGACTACGTACATAGAAAGCACCAGATTCGATTAGTGCTCTCATCTAATCCCATCAGTAGTGCATATTCATCGTAAAGCTTGTTTCTCGAACTCCAGACTCGTCACATGGAAGGCAGGTTTGTGACTACTGTGCCAACAATCTGACATCGAGGCTGAACTGAAATGCAAATTCATATTTGTTCGGATATCGTCTCCAGACATGGTCAACCATTTTATTTTGACCCAACAACAACAACAAAAAAGAAGACATACTATGTTAACTGTTAACTCCAATTGAAAGCCAGCCAAAGAGTTAGGTTAGATTTTACTGAAATATCCTGTCAGCTAATGAAACTCTATGAAGACATTCGTGGAAAGTAGAATAAAATGAGAGAAAAAAATGGAATCAGTGTCACCTGGAAAATAAACCTTCGCAATTGTGATCAGCGTCACACTCGCCAGATTGGAAGAGGAGGAGTGGCAACTTGAATATGTAGGAAACAAGTGACTGCCGAAAGATACCAAGAACTGCCTTCAACTCATGCGAAACAAGAATGACACAAGTTCAACTTAAGAAACATCTGAATTGTTCACTCAAAACAATCCAGGGAGTTCTTCGAAGCTGTTCACTCATCCGAAAACTCCGCAATGGACATATTGATATAAATCAGATCTGCAATCCGATGCTACACATGGACTACACAACACCAGATCCCAACTGGACAGCAGGTGTCGCCCGATCGACCGCCACACTTTGATCTACCAGTACAAGCCGTGCTCATCGCACCAGCCTGCAACCCAGGTAATAGGGGGAAAAGCGAGCTGGAATCAACAAGTATTGCCAGGTCATTCAAAAACCCATAATATACTAATGGAGATTCTTAAGAACTCGCCAGGAAGACTAATGAAACAGATATTTCCGGATCAGGTGTTAAAGCTGCAATGACGATCCGTCAGATAGTTATGAAAACGCACATGTCTTTCCTATCAAGCGTACTAAAAAGTTTCATTCGTTCTTTTTCTCCTTTGAAATACAGCCTCAAGTTATCTGTGCCGTTTTTCATTAGTGAAAATCTCAGCTGAAGCCATTACTTTAGGCTATATTTTTATTGAATGTCGCGAAAGTAGATGCATCATATCATTGAAGTACCTCATTCTTGCGCCCCTTTGGAGTGATAAGTGGCCAAGGTAATTACAAAATAGGTGTTTAAAGAACTCTGCTGCACCCCGATCACCAGATGGATGGTTGTATCAGAAATGAATTTCTCAACATCCCTGCCATGAACGTATGGGTTACACTTCCGCAGATCCTGACCTACACTTATCCTATCCATGCACCACCAGTGTGCTTAGATCACAACAGTTTTACACGACATGGAACTGAGCATGCCCAAAGCAAAATCCGGGAGAAGGCGCTATCCGACATCCTCCATGCAATAAGCGCTGATTGCAGCCATTTAAAAATCGATATCGATCCCAAGGATTCAACCACCCCAATACTTTTGGTTATCCTCAGATGAGACGATACAACGAAATGCAAAAATCACCTGCGCTCGATTTTGTTTGACACACATCCACCGAGAGTTTTTCGGTTCAGACGCATAGTTGCATGCTGCCTGGGGTTTTCTCCGCTGGCCAAACGAGCGGGTTTCGGCTTAATAAATGAGCGGCTGTGGACTACTAACGACAGTACTCAAGGACAGTGTGTTGCCGACGTTCCCGCTAGAAAAGGCCACGAGGAACCGAAGACATGGCTGTTCTGCTTCACCACTAAAACAGGTCACTGAACTCTGTCTGCTCCTGAGATAAGTAGGAGCACACAAAGTGAAATTCTCAGTCATCTTGCTCTTTTGAAAGCCCTGAGAGTGTTCGATTCGTGAGGTGATGTAAACAATAACTGGGAATCCCAAAAATAAGTTTCAAGTGATAATCACCTATGGAGAATTAACAGCGCTTTAAGGCCAAATCTCCAACGTGTTAATATGTTCTCATTGGACTTCCTAGGTTGAGAACTGTCGAGCGTGCCGCGGTGCCGTAAAGAGGAACACCAATGACACTAACCACATGCTAGTGCATATCTATCCAAGATTAACCGTTCAGCGCTAAAGAAATTCCACTCAAAAGGCAGAGTGAGTACTTTTGAGATAGCAGTTCTACACAATGCCCAGACTTACATTACTGCCTTCAAACTGGTCGGTGTTACTGCCCATGTAGTTGCATGAACAGCAGTGCTAAAACCGTCTGCCAAACAAGCCGCTTTCGAACAGCTGGGAAAACATGTTGATATAAAAGTAATGGATATTAGAGGANCAAACAGTAGGGGTGTGATTCTGCACAACTCTCAAAATATCCCAAACCTGCGCTACACTCTGAGCGAATAATCACTGTGAATAATATAGACCTTAGGTTTTTGCGAGAATGCAATTAGAGGTCGCTGTTGGAGACGCAAAAAAACTTTTCCAATTCATGCGCCTCATTTCAGAATAGGTGAAACTTCACCTTTTCTGCGGGACGACTGTGAACACCTCATGAATGCCTCATGAACAAATTTCCTAGAAATGAATTGAACAATTCAACAATCTGCTGAACCTCTCTTCCTTCCAGCTCAGCTGTATAGTGCCTTTAGGTGTTATCAAATAATATGAAACCTACCTTGATACAGTACAGGTAGCAAATCGTGGAAATAGAAACTCCCTCGGCGAAGACGATGCCCGTGTGAACTCTATAAAGTACGCCTGCCAGATTAAGTAGAGCAAATGTTTTTTTCGTGGAACACCAAAGACTGGAAAACGTCTATTCTACTGTCTCTCTCTCCATACCAAAGAAAGTGACAAAATCCTCTTTATGATTTAAGAGGATATCATCCTCCTTGAAGTGACAGACAAGGTTTTAGCAATTGCTCTGCCTAGCCGCTTTATTACTGATGGCAACACAGGAGCTAGTCGTAACCAGTGTGAATTTCTTTGAACAAAGGCTTATTTTGACTAGATTTTAGACGAATCCTAAAATCTGCTACAAACTCCAGCGGCCAATTTTAGTTTGCATCATTAATGTTAGCGCTCCAATTGACTCCGAAAATAGACGGTTACGTTGAACATATTGCGCCCTGACAAGAAGTAAATAAGGTTGATGAGCTCATTAGTGTGCAACGAGAACCATGAATCTCTGATTGCGCATTAACTGATAGCCATTTTAGAAGACAGGCTTGGCCGCATCACCTGTCAAGCCAATGTCGTCGGTTTGGAGATGAACATCCTTCACGTCAACAGTTAAACATCAGCATGGGTATGCGACTTCAAGTACCAGGGTTATACCAACCAACCGACCGAGGCAGAGACGATATCTCGCTTCTCCACGACTGCGCAAAGTGAAAATCACTACTATGTCGCCAATCCTTGTGGTTGCTAAGCGAAATAAGTCTACGAGTTCATCGAGCTACCGTTCGGCCTGACTTTGGTCCACTGTCTCCGTCTCCATAACCACCCCCTATGTTTGTGCACAGAGAAGCAGCTGTTAAGACCATTGGTCTTACCGTGACCATTCACTTGCAATCGGATGATGAATTCTCCGTCAATAAACTCTGATTCAACTACTCTCTCATTCATTGACAACTAGTCCTCTCCAATGCCCACTCCGCAAACCACACCTTGCCCATTAGCACAACGACGTCATCAAAGCTCAGACTTTCCCATTTATTTCTCCTCTTCGCCTGTTTATTCTACTAAGAAACTTACTTATATGATCTTTTTTCAAAATCCAAAAAGCCAAAAATGAACTAGCCATCCTGTTCTTCCTTGCCACTGTGAAGCCTGGATACTGCGCGTCAGCGCAACGCAAAATATGGATTTTCTTATCATTGGTAAAAGTGGAATATCCGGAGGATACAATGTCAAGGCTAATTTTCCAATGAACAAGTTTCTCGACACGCCAACAACATTGAGAAATATCCGGGCGATTCCCTTCAATGGTTTAGCCATTTTCTCCGACGTACTACGAACACCAATTCAACATTATATCTTCTGCTTAAGCTACAGCTTACGACTCAAATCACCATGATCAGTGGGCAAGTAGGTTAACGTGAGTCCAGCGGAACTCGGATCTTCATGTGCAGGGACCTGGTCTCGGACCGTCAGACGTAGACAGCAGTAATGTCAGAAATTCAATTGTCTAAATTAACTTGTCCATTCGTATTAAAGTGAACATGAACACTAAATTGGTCGAAAGGCTCATTAGTTGAAAACAAATTGGTGAATGAATACTTACATAAATGTTTTTATTCACCATCCCCGATATTATTCTCTGTGATAGCATGATTCTTGGAGCATTGATGACCCAAATCGTGAGATAATTCAAATACAAATGAAGAAAATGTCATAGAATATACCGCATTTACTGCACCAGCCATAACCAAGGAAAGACGTTGGGTTTCAAGCTACCTAATGATGAGCATCAACAGCATCATCATCATCATGGTCAGAGATAAACATTCTTTTGTTTATCTAAGTCCTTTTGGATCAAATCGGCACGAAAACAAGTAATGTGTTTGTGTGTGTTTGCGTGTAAATGTTTATGCGCGTGCCTGTGCATTGGTGAGGAGGGTGGTTCTGCGTTTATTAAACATTGTACAGAACTCCATAAATCGATAGAAAATCGAGCAAGAAAGCAGATGAATCAACGGATGTTCAGTGATTGGCTTAAAAGAAAATACACAGCTGGGATCACACTATATTATCATCCTGTTGAATGTCGTCGACATACTGTTCCCTGTAATCTCCCTGTAAATCCGCTTGCTGATCAAACGCCTCGGCTACTTCGCGATCGTGTTCATCGAATTCGTGGACATCGCGATCAACCGGAACGTTTGCCTCTTCATGTTCATCCATTCGAGGAGGTGTGATCGCACCGTCGGTGGATTGGTTATCACTATGCAATGCGTCATCATGTATAGATACACGATCACTGAAACTGTAGTCCCCTCCTTCAGGGGATCTTGTTGGAATGGGGGGTGGTGATTCGCTACGATCCCGGTCACGACTGTCTTGACTGTAACGGGATGAACCCCGTGATGGAATTGATGGTGGTCGACGCGTTGAAGTCAGAAGCGGAACAGCAAATCGATCAGATGGATGAATCATCTCGGTAGCCATCATGGTGGCGGAATAGCCGGTTTGCATCATTTGTTTACGCCGGCGTTCCTTTTGCGACGGTGTTCTTTGCAGTGGATCTCCAGTCGCGACAAATTCGGCTGGCTCGGTAACCTGGCGTCGGTCTTGAACGCGCCTAGTTCGAGCAGCCACTCGTCCAGACGGAATCGTTCCCAGTTGCTCTGACGTTTTCGGTTGAGGTGTGATCGTGTTATCCGCCGGCCTGCGTTCTCCAACGCGACGTTGCCAATATGCAGCCCAAAGCTCTCCTACTGTATCACCAGCCACGAGATCACCGTAATTTTGAGCAATCAATCGGAGCACAAATACACCATCTGGGCCCAGATGGTTTTCCACAAATTGCATACAACTGTTTGGACTTTTGTTCAGTTGACGTATTGTGATGAGCTGGTGACGAATCCATGCAAAACGTCGATATCGGGTCCCGATGCGACAAAACCAAATCACAATACTGGTCAGAGTGACAAGACCAACGAAGAAAAACCAGAGCCAAAGAAAGATATAGATCTTTTCAAGAAACATGTTGATTGGTAGGACACACTGAAGTGTGTAGCTGAAAAAGGAGAGAGAGAGAGAGAGAGAGAAGAGAAAGTAGATTCAACATAACTGATGTTTGAGGCGAAACGGAAGATTCCACAAGACAACCATGAATATTTTGCTTTTTAGCCCGTAAATTGTATCCAAAGGTATCAACACCGTCCCCGAATGACAAGTGAGAAAATGGGCTAACTTTGTGGATAAGAGTGCAATAAACGGAGCCTGAGATGAAATCCGTATGCGCTGTGATTAAAACAATCACGCAATTTTAATAAAATTGATCATTGAGTAGTTTGTCTATCCTCATGTATTCGCTTCTCCTGAATTTATACATTTCTGATAAATGTTGGTACTTTCTGCCTTTCCTCGTATTGCAAGATACGCTCTACTGCAAATGAATTCAGCACGTTTCTCTTAAAGTTCACTTCACGAATCACATGAATTTTACTTCAGCACTACTGTTCTCCACTCCGCATCCACTGGATATAAAACAGAAGTGGATGCATTCGATTGTCAAGACGTTTATTCAGTTCACACTTTTCATGCGCAATTCACCGATATTTTTCAAAAGCATCCCAGCTGTGAAAGGAACAGTGGGTGCCGATGTTCTACATTCAAAAGATTTCAGGTTTCTTTCAAGTCAGACAAGAAATTTTATCCTATTTATTTCCGAAGCCACTAGTGCCTATTTTTTTCCTGCCGTGGCTTGTAAACACTGCTGAACAGCTCCTTTTTCGGAGGATCTTCAGCAGTAAGTAATATTTATATTTTTGCACTATGAGCGGAAACGCCTCCACATAAGCAGCCCCAATGAAAACCTTCAGCTTCAGTGCATTGATGCAGTTATGGTTCTTTTAGGTTTGGTCCACAGACATAACTCAGTCATTTCATCACTTCAATTTATCGTCATTTAAATTCATTTAGCATTAAGGATTAAACAACGGATGACTTGCGTGCCCAATTATTTCCTCGTTGTCTAGGTACCCTCACCCAATTGCAGTTTTTCTCATAATCCGTCCAGTGATCATAATAAGACTCTTGGACAATGAAGAAAGATGGTGACTGATAACGTAGCGATGCGAAATTCAGGTGATAATAAAGATAATGTCAAAACTATAAATGTGAATCACAAGCTGAGTACATTAAAGCCGAATAAAACTGGTGGTGAACCATGAAAATGCGATTATTCGAACGGAATCACTCTGTTTCAAGGTAACTCATCACCCGTTTCATCAGATGAATCGCAGGGGAGATCGTGTGAAGCGATTGGTCTTTGTAATAGTCACACGCGCACATCCTCATTTTCACAAGTGGTTTCATTGGACAAGTCGAGGTCAAGTACTTTCGCCGACACCGATTCGTCCCTCCTCCACGTTTCCGAAAGTGCTCCCTGACGAGAGTTTTTCCGTCATTCCGGTCAGAGCGAGTATTCGGGGTCGAATAAGGATGACCAATCACCCTCTCTCTATTCGAGAGGTCTTTTGTTTACAACCGGCCTTGCCCCCA
>UZAN01040054.1:44845-59977 GCA_900618425.1 Echinostoma caproni | reverse complement strand
ATCGCATAACAGAATGTTGGAGACGATTCATTCACATTACAATGCACACACCAGATTCCCCGAACGCAGAACACAAACATACGGACATGGGAACAGGCTCGCTTTTCGTTTCATTGGACTTTTCTCTGTCCGCTCGACAGTTCAGATCACAAAGATTCAGGACCTGATCCATTACTTTGAGTGCATTCAAACTTGATCAGATGTGGGTTGATAGTGAACCGGCGATTGTTGTTGCCTCTGGTCAGATGCACCAATCACCTAGGCTACTATCTGGTAAAGTGGTGAATTGACGCAAATTCCATCGTGTTATGAGGTGGACAGGGCACAGATTAGGACGGTAATTTANAGGTTTTCAACGAATTCTATTCGGTTCTTTACCTTTTTAGATATACAGCGATATATATATATATAGGTCAGCAGCATTTGAGTGTTCCGTTCAAAATCTTGTCTCAGCTGCGGATACGAAATCCGGGTTTATGCTCTGAGTAAACAAACCCTTTTCCTCATACATAATGTATCAACCCACGGTCGGAATTCAGCCGACCTGCCAGGTATACATCGATTGTGACAAATACATATTAGTGTCAAGGAGCAACCAATCCCATTTCTACATACATTGGAGAGACAGGATGCACTGCGATTAAGTCGTGTATGTGTATACATCGGCATGTGAACCACTCATAGTGACCCGGTATCAAACCGAGAGTTGTTTGTCCGGTGTCCGGCAACACGGGGGTCATAAACATTGCGGGAGTAAGGGNGGGATGGGATCGAATCTCCCCTGATCTAAAAGATAACGAAGGCTTCCGCATAGGATTTCCAACCGCATTGCATGTAAACAATTCCAGTTTGGGACCTGGAGATCGGTGTGCCTCCGAGATGTGCATTGTTCTTAAAACAATGAGGTGTCATTCAACTGTGCTTTGTGATCGGCTGTCAACTGTACGTTCAGGGATGAAAAACGTCAATCCAGAGACATTTTTAATCGAAATCAACTCATTGGTAGAGAAGATAAAGAGATTTATACCAAATCTGCACAGCATTGCACTAGACAGAAACAGGGTTTAGGAACTCTCCCAGTTTGGAAAATAAACAATAATTTATTTTTTTGGTAATCAAAATAAAGATCCTTGAAAAGATTCCCGATATGTGAACAGGGCTTAAATTATAATGCCAAGTTGCTCATTTCTAAACTTATTTTGCACACTCTCGAGTCATGCGTTCTGTGGGTTTAAGCCTATTGCCAAAGCTCTTTTACCTTTTACAGCACTTAAACAAAACTGCTTACTCCAAGTCCAAACAAATCTCAACCCTGGATCAAATCGAAATTCAAATCGAAATTTATTCAATTGGGACTGTCTTAACATGTACGATAATATTATAAAGTTTACACATCTAAGGTGAAGTGCATCGGATACAAGGAGGAGGCTAATATACAAGATAGAATGTCGTTCATACGTTGGATTATCTTGCGAAAGTTTCGAATCATATGTGTCAGGACACACTGCATTTGTTTTACCAGTGACATAGATAAGTAATTTTCAACATCTGACAACTAGACAAAGCAGTGAACTAACCGCAATACGGGAAAACTAAATTCGCACACACTAATAAGCAATGTCAAGGAAACCGACACGAAAAACGAGACGTAGTTAACGAGTTTCCACGTCGAAACCTTCATCTCAGATATTTCAGATCCCGTGATATGGGTTTAGATTTCATGTTTCTGGCCACTGGAGATCATATATTCGCACCAGCTAATATCGGTGTCCCAAAATCAACTCATTCCTACCGGTGAATGGGTTAAAAAAGAAAGTCTCTTCGGCATAGATCTGGGACAGCTTTGGCTGCTTATTTGTAGCCGATGATTATGGAAGCAGGTAGGGAAACTTATCGGGGCTCAGTGATTACCGAGTACGGGGGAGTCATTCGAAGAAGTAAGAGTCTGAATCAGAAATTACTTACAGACCAATGTGTGTTTTAGGTTCTGCTAATTGCCCATATAAATTGATTTTTACTGTACGTGACAAGGTATCATGCACTATGAGGGTTGCGTAGTATAGCTAATGATTGCAGAAAAAAATGAATGATTGTACATTGTTCAAATTTCGACTGATGATTGCAATCAGAAGCATGCACAAGCGAAAGGAGACAGTGTGTGTTAGTGCAACAAAGTTGCATTTGATCAAGCTCGAACAGCTTAAAATCCCAGTATATTTCCTCTATCTGGCAAACTGGACCCATGCTGTCATGTACGGCGCTAAACACTGTCACTGACCCCAATCGAACGACTTTTCTACGAGTTATCGCACTGCAAAACCAGACCGTTGGATTTATTGGTCAAAGTTTTTCTATCAAGTACATATAATAATGGATTCCGTGTGTCAACTTTCTGCAACTGTACGTCTTACAATCGAATAATATCACATTTTATTCGGCCGATGAAACCAAAACGTATGCTTGGTCATGTGATATGAAATACGCTTTCTAACAGCAATAATAAAGTTTTAGAGCTTCACTCAAAGTTTTTGCTTGTCGAATAACCACATTTATAATTTATTTCACACCTTTGTTTTGTTTATCCAAACAGTCCAAGAATAGTCATGACTCGTAGTCAAACAAATGGATTATATGCGGCGTGAAAGGAACAGTGATAGTGCGCATGAAATCGTTACTGGTCGTTCGTTAAATTGGACAGACAGTCTGTATCAAAAGTGTTCCAAGTTCCACGTCGGTCCAATTGTTCGATTTTAATCGAACTGAATGGTTCTCTTCTCCGACCTGTTCGTGACAGCTCACTAGTCAGTTGTGTGGGAAAACGTAATAAATGCCTCTAACGTGTGTGAATACGTTGCGTTAAGGTTCCGACGGTCTCACTCGAAACTGACAGTTGGTTTTCCTTTTTTAACCGAGATTCGGAACGAAGGTCTTGTACCTAGCGATTCATCCTGAAAATTTGTTCAGCCAGTTGAATTGATTGGTTGCGTCATGGTAACAATAAATCAATGTAGCGAATGAGTCTGTGGATTTATTTAATTGCCAAAAAACACCAAATAGCATGCATAAAGATGTTGACAAAACAGGTGTTCGAATTCGAACGTCATATCACTCATAAATATATTTCCAGTTAAATTTAAACCGACAGGTCCCATCACTGATAAAGTTAATAGTTGATTTTGTGGATGCCAACAGCAGTAGAATGCAAATTGGTTTCATAAACTGCTTGCATCAATCAGTATTTCAACAATGCCCATGAATTTGAGGTTGAGGTACATACAATAACCCTGCCGATTTTACTATGCTAAGGAGGGAAGGGAAAGAGTACTTTTCCCATAATCCTTCAGGAGCTTTCAGATACCTTCTCAAAGAATGCATTAAAATGAATTTATTGAGCATCAGTGCAAAAAAAATTAGCATGATAGTCGGAAGTGGAAAGAAACTCACTAATGACTTTGAGCCAATTTTCTCGCCTCAAAATCACAAAACGTGACTCTCGGAAAGTGTCCCGATTCCTCCCATTGCCTGCCACGCGCCAAGTCGTACAGCACTCGCACACCGTAAAAGTTATATTCCACTCCAGTGTAGTATTCCAGTAAATAGATCTGTCCAATAGTATTCACAAGGTACAATAATTTGACAAACATGTGCAGCCGGACCAGAAAATTGCCCTGATAACGTCCACAACAGGAACAACCGGAGTTGGAGATAATTGATCCCCCTCGAGATTGTTGAGTACATCCACAACCGGGACAATTTCTACCGCCACATGAATGATCTTCATCCACGGATACGCTCGGCCAAACCGATTCTGTTTCCAGCTTGGTACCGAGCGTATGTGAAAGCTTAGACTGGCAGCTGTTTCCCAAGCGCAGTTTATCAACAGTATCCATGTTAACTCTTTTCAGCGATCCCGATATTGATAGATGCCGATTGCATGGACACCCGTTGCACCGGTTTGATGGGGCTAAGGTGCTAGTGGATCGATGTGATCCACTGGCACGTCCACACGAACCACAGCACTTGCAACCAAAACCGCGTCGACTGCCGGCACTACAACAACCACCACCACAGCAGCAACAAAGCTGACATGCTTTTCGAGCACACCAACTGGCTAAACCGCAGCAACATAGTAAATCTAAACAATTAGTTCCTTTTGGTTTGTACAGAGAATCACGCTCGGTAACCGATAAACGTACCGGCTCGTGTTTGGTGAAAGGCCCCGTGCTGGTGATAGGGGAATAAAAAGAGGATTTGAAGGGTTCATCTGTGCCTTCCAAATTAAAAGAAGCCAATTTGAAGAGGGTTTGTGATGTATCGTATCCATGAGGACTCATTCCTAAGATTGGATCCACCGGGCCGGATATTCGGCCAGTTCTTGCGGCTGATCGAGATGCACTCCGTAGGACGGTCTCGTTTGTGGNTGGTAATCACGGTGTCATTCACGGGCAATCGACCCAAAAGCACAGCTAAACGCAGTTCCCGCTGTCGCATCAAACACATGTCTAGATATCGGGCTAGGGTGCGAACCGATTTGGTAGGTGCAAAACTGGTCGTGGCGNNNNCCGGCGGAATGGACCAAGTTGAACAGATTCTGAATAGATAATCTGGTTCGATTAGAATTAGCAGGTTCGGTGGATGTGGGTTGAGCAGATGCGTCCGCCTCGGTTGGAGCTGCGAGGGCAGCTTCGGAAGCCAGTTGCATAATCCGTCGAAGCTATCAGGTTTGTTTTCGGGGAGACGATGATAAAGGAATCGATAAAAAATAGTGTTTGAATCATTCTAACCGTTAAATTTGCCAAGGAACTTTGTAATAACATGTAAGACCAATCTTAGCGTTCATCAACGAAGCTCTGCCACGAGAGTTTAGTTTGATAAGTAGTTACTAGTAATCACTCAATATTCTTGTGTGAGAGGAAATCATTTTGAAAATATTGTTGAATATTTCCACTTGGAACAAAGTACGGCACGCATGCAAAATAGAATCGTGCACGCGGAATTTTACCGTAAGATGCGGTTAAAATATTTATACAAGGTGGGGAGACAAGTGAATGCTTTTCTTTCACTGAAATAATACCAGGTTAGTGCTTTATTCGGATTTTGATGAGAATTTTCTAATTTTAAATAATCATTCATATTGATTTTCACAGCACAGCACTATACAATACATATTCATACAGATCTAGGTGTATATGCAAAAGTGGGTAGTCATATAGGGGAGTCTGCAAGGAGTTGAGTTCATAGCTTTCGTTCTTTGTGGGGTAGCTACGGATCTTGTTAAGGTGTTTCAAAATTCGCCAGTCATTTTGCTGTGATATGAAGTTGACATCTCAATTTCACCGGGTCTTCGAGCCAGATGAGCTTCAGCTAACAACGTTATAACTTTATTGAGATCACGAGACCTCCTCTGCTTAGTAAGCCAAACGTTTTCAATGGGACATTCTCAAAAGACATACATTTCAGTGAATGTACAGTAAAGTTAAAATGATTTGAAACATAAAGAAAAGTTGGACGTTTATTCTGTTGCATTGTAATCTGCCGTGCTGCTAACAGAATTCTAAAAGTGGTGCAAACAGGTCATGAGTAGCCTCCAGTCACTGGCTGTGGTCGTTGTCATGAAGAGCACGGCGTCCAGCTAATTATAAGGCGAACACTGACTCGATCGGGTTGTGTAATGGTTTTTTGTTTGCTCAAGTAGTATTATGTTCATCGATTTGGGAATGAGTGAATTTATGTGAATAAGCTGGGCACTAATGCACTCGACATGGAACGAAATCAGTGAAAATCATGATTTCCAGTGGTTCCCCGGTTAATGAAATTTGTCCGTCAGCTTCCATGATCGATGATGTTTACACCATACACGAAACAATCACGTTATGTGTTAGACACTAGGTTCACTTTTTCGCACTATTCTTCGAGTTAGTTAGATGGGAACTCTGCAAATTCACAAGGCGTACATGTCTCAATGAATTGTTTTGCTACACTCCATATTAGTAAACAGAGAGGAGGGTGAGTTCACTCGGCTTCTCAGATTTAGATGAAAATATTTATTTTCGCAATCTTATCTATCAGAACACGGAGTCCGATTCATGCGCTTTAAATAGTTATTTAGTTTATAGAATTTTCAAGTCTGCCAACATAAAAACCGATATCTGACATATTTTGTCCCCAAAAGTTTCCTCTGTCGTCGATCAACCACAAGTGTTGTGCAATTCTACTATCGAAGTGTTTCTTCCTGTTTCAGTGCTATATTCCGCGCTGATTAAAAAGCAACTGTTAATTCCTAAAGCGAAACGGACGCGTAATAGAGGGCAACATCAATGAGTATTTTGTAGCATAATGTTTTCAAGAAAACTCCTTAGGCCAAACTTTCACCAGCATACATTAATTGGTGCGTTTGCACTGTCTGGTCAACAACTCCCAGTCCGTCTTCTCTCTCTCCTCCCAAGAATAGCTTTAGTTTGATAACTAATTCCATCGGTAAGCTTCTGGTCTGTGGACCCAGAAGTGGAACCAAAAACATTCTGGGTACTCTGTCCATTGTTCGCGTCTATACGGGTTCTTACCTTGACTTTGCCAAACCCAATCTGGCACGATCAACCCGTACTAGACTCACTATTACTACCTTTGTTTTCCATGGCATCGTATTTGAAGATTGTAGTTTTATTGTGTTTCTATCGCTAATAGCTTCAATTAATATAACGTGTTTCCGAAGTAGCCAAGAGAGTAAAAAACTAGCCTATATGGCGAACGTAAACCACACCATAACCTTATGGGAAGCTGCAACAAAAGAAATATTGGGATGCAGCAATAATCTCTTTGAAAACATTTAAAAATTTCATTATTTTCAAACTGGATAATTAGCACTGATATCATTGTCCAGCACTGATTTTCCTAAATCTTGGTTACTACATATTAGTTCATTCATTTACCGCGCAATATGGTCCTATTACATTGTGTATATGGTTTTCTTTCCACATTTACTTGAATTTAATTTCTCTTTTACTGTCGCTGACGATTGTCATTCCTTGAGAATGACTTTCGTACACTCGATGCAGATGCATCTCCTTATACGTAAACTCTGTATATGATAAAAACGTATACAGTTACATCAGCTGTACTGTAGACTAGATGTACAAAACGTTTGCATGCACCCCAGTCCCCGGGGTTCAGCGCGTACAGTTGTTCATGTCACTCAACGGATCTGTTTTACAAGAAAACTATTTGAGCAGACACACTATAGCTGATTGATTCGTTTGTCATTCCGGATGCTGTGCACTGACGTGGAAACTGAAACAATCTGTTCAAAGAGCAAGCATAAATGTCTCTGACAAACTACTCACTTCTCGTTACACGCACCTCTTTTGGGACATAAGATATTTAGCTTTCAATCGCATCTAACGCGCACTGTTCAGCTTGGATAACGCCTCCAGTGTAATACAGTGAACAGTGGATATTCAGATTACCGACAGCAAATAGGGAAATGTTGTTTAACTTGTAGCCACCCAAACCTTGGCCCCAATCCATTGACGGGTGAAATGTGAAATTTGTTTAACTTGATAAGCAACGGTAACATTGAGGGAGCAGATACAAAAAAAGCTATCGTTCGGCACTTCCGCGTAGAGTTGGGTGGGGTTCCGCACTAATAGCAACATTGCGATCAATGAGAACAGCGCTATTGTCTCCCACATCGGACGAGCAGGAATTGCTTATCGAACACAGCCCTACATAAGGCACGCGCACACACACACACGTGCTCGCGTTGCTCTACCATTTACTGTGGGTTTATCGCGTGAATACGCTTCAACTACGTTCCTGGCGCAAAACACTTGTCACCATCGCGGAGATGTACAGGGCATAGACCAAGGTTACCTTGTCGCGCAGGTATAGAGACAGAACGCTCAGACGTTGGTGATTGTATGCGTGTGTCAGTGTGCCGGACAAACAAATGAAATTCCACTCGGTGGAAATAACCAACTATTTCAGGAAAACGCTCCACTTTCATATTTCCCGTCTGGTCTGACTGAAGGTATGGAGAGTGTGGAATAGAGTAAAGTATTTTTAACAGTTCACTGATTCAGTAAAGGAAAGTGATTAAAACAGAAGAGGTTGTTCGACAACAGTCAACAGCTAGACAAAAAGGACTATATTCTGAGTATCTTTCAAAATACATTGCGATTTTTTCGGTTTATTTTACACCACTCGTTCGATCTCATCCCTGACTTCGTTCAGTTGAATTCCATTAATGAATCTTAATGCGTGCTTACTGGAAAAGTTTCCAAGATTTACGCAAGTGGTAATCCCTCAACCTGAAATGAATGATCAGGGGCTATCAATATTTGTCATACGCTGTTTGTTGCCTGTTGGTCATTCGTGTGCTGATGGTACCTTAGCTGTGTACATTCCATGTTCACTTGGTATTATAACCACTTTAGAGAGTCAACGAGATACGTGTTGTCGTTCATACTAACTGAACAAGCGTCACAGCCCTAGTTGTTGCCTATTTATCTGGTTGATCGATGAAGGAATCCGATCCTGCCCTACCGCTTGTTGGGTTTACATGGAGGAATAAATTACGAAGGCTATGCTTTTCGAAGGTTTGTAGTGTCACCCTGGTAAATTACTGAGCATGATTTCCGCCAGTGTTTGTTCAATCTTCTAACACTTGTTCCGATCGTTCGCCAGTGAGCGAAATGCGACCCTATAGTCATTAGTTCAGTTGTTATTATAGTCTGTTCTCGCGCTCGTCTTCTGTCGATACCGGTGCTCCATGCATTGATTTCGATGCACTTAGGGAACGAAGAACACTTTACCTTAGGAGTGAAGCGATTCAACTGCACGTCTACAAACCGAATTTCTGTATCCAACAACAGTGCAAACGCTGATAAACAAATTGAAATCTACCGGAACTATTAGGGATAGGAAATGAAACGTACACCGAAGACCAAAGCCGGAAGGTTTATTCTTAAGCATAACAATTCACATTACATGCATTACAGAAACACATACCGATAACACAATGGAACTTATACATTCACTGAAAGGCTCTGTGGCGAAAAGCTTCTAAAAACTTGCTCACATTTTTAATTTGGGGCCTAAAACTTTTGGCTGAGGAACACTTTGTTTGCAGCATTACTCAGAATTTTGCGAATTCCGTACTCTTCTATTCTAGATGCAACCATGTATTCTCTGAAGTTGCGAATTATAAACTTCTATTTATTTTGAAAATCAAATTATTCTCCTCCAATAGCCAATTTTTATTTTACTGTGTAACAAGACGTGAGCAGCTGATCCATTGTTTCCCTTCAAGATAGAACATGGTCGATATTACTCTTCTTCTCAAATGTAAGCAAAATACTTATTTTCGTATGTTTTAGCAATAAGCTGGAAACGACACACAGAATCTCACTGAAAGGATTATTAATTAGGTTTTCTCTAACTTGCAGAGCAGCATCTTACGTATTGCTAATCCGTCTGGTCACCATACCCAATCCGCATAACCCTCGAACTGAAAAAATGTTGCATATTTACAGTAAGACTAAAGCTAATACAACGAAATTCTTGCTTTTATTTATCTCTGAATAATAATTCACTGGATAGACATGCTTGAAACACCCATGCTATTTTGTACCACGGCAATACTTTTTTCCGAACAGGTGTATTCTGTTTTCTTTCCGAAGTCACTGTCAAAATCCATTCATCGAGTCAAACGGCTGGTACATGCGTCCAAGCCTCACTGCCTTTTTGTACGCCTGTTCGATCAGTCTTCTTTATCTATTAGATAAGGTTTTGGAGCAGGTATCCATAGTTCGGGACTTTGTATGCGTACCCACAGCAACCTATGAGGTGGCATTTTATTGATTTATATGCCTTTTAACCTTTCTGCGCATCCCACACCCCTCTTGCAACATTCTAGCAGCAAGGTCACTAAAACCTGATTAGCTGAGTATTTTGCTCTATTTTGTGCATGCCATGCTACGTCTCATTGCATTTCGCGATTGACCATCAATCGATGGGTATCTTAGTTTAAAACTTGAAGTTCATTGAAGCCTTAAATAATTCACATTCCTATTCACGTACTTTGACTTTGTGGTGATGGTACAGATTGAAATACTACCTACTCCTCTTTCATAATAGTTCGACAAAGAAATGTTACGGACCAAAACACCTTGGGTGTTCTAGGAGTTCACATGGTACACACAGTGAATGTTTTACAAACAACGATATCGATATATATTGAAAACACTGTGGAGTTTTTGCTATGTATCAAGTACGACATACCTATCAGATAGCCACTACTCTGTGAGAATTCCATTTGGTTAACACAGCCACGGTTACAGAAATGGAAGGTTTTTTCATTTCAATAGGATACTACACGGCTTCAGAAAACAACCCTGTTTATTCACTGGATCATTGTAAAAATGAAAAGGATGTGCAAGTTCATAACTAGATATTGTAAGTTCTTATTGATTGGTTTACGCTACTTGCTTGCACTACCATTCATCGGTATCCTTAACAGTGAATTCAAAGAAAAGCATTAATGAGCGTATGGTAAACTCGGCTTTCTTACCATATTAGGTTGTTCTTGTCAACTATTTTGCGGCACATAAAAGTACCTGCTTCGGGATTTTTAAGGGCTGTAACTGTTAGCACTGTACTTTCCGCACAATTAATCGAACACTAGTATGTATTTCATAAGTTAAAACGTCGCGTCACTATTCAATAAAATATTGTGTACTCGTATATGGTCATGTAGAGTAGAACCTCTCAGTAGCAATACTTCACTTTTATCTCAACGAGTAAGCGGGCACCACCAGATGCGGCTGTCTATTCAGGTGACCAATCCNAGCTTGATTATTTCACACCGCATGTAGGCACACCATGTGATTTGCGTCTGAGGTGTTTTCTCTCCCTTATTTGTTGGTGGCTCGAGGACGATGAGAAGTGACACCTTGGACACGGCAAAATCAATAGGAATCCTCTCATATACTCAAATCTTGTGTACTGTCCAGTGATTGCAACTATGAGGTGAATCCTCAAAACACGGCAAAACAATTAAAACTCAACAATGCTGAGGGACGTGAATGACTGTGTACGTTTTGTAAACTCAATACCATAGTAAAATCACTTAAAATAAACTGAGAAAGCAGGAAGAGTGGGGTATAATCAAAGATCAGTAAGTCTTGATACGTGCATAAAGCAACGTACACAGTAACAGGGAGGTGAAGGTGGAAACGCTTTTGTTTCTTGTCTGTGCTCCTAAGAACAGTTGGATAGTCTATGGCCATGAATGCATGCCATACAGTCATACTTTCCCTTTTGAAACCCCATGACTCTAATCAATGCAGTTATGTGGTGATCAAATTTTGAACAGTATCAGGTCACATGACTAAAAATACTGTTTCTTATCAGTATCCAATTACTTACTTACTTACTTACTTATAGGACATTATCAAGTGCATTGTGACGGAATTGCTGGCAGATGAATTATCGAGCACGAGATTGTTCTACATCATGTGTTTCACACCGGATACTCTCACCTTCCCCAAAGGAATACCCACCATAAGAAACAGATGCTCGAAACGATAATAATTATATTCAATCGATGTGCTAGGCAGATTGTCCTTTAGCTGAAACGTAGACTGACATACTAATACGAAATTCAACCTGTTTTTTGAATATGTTTGTGAGCATCACTGCTTGCCTTTTCACCCACCTCCTCCGACAGTAAATTATGCCATTCTCCTGGATCATGTACGAGACCACTGACTTTTTAAACATGTTTCGATTCACCACTCACGTTTTACAAACAGTTTTGCAGAGTCACAACGCGAATGACCGCTGGATGCATCAGCTCCGAATAGCCACCTTTCACAATCAGATGCAGTACTGATAATAGAGAAATCTTGAAACATTTGGATATATTCCATTTATTTTCTTTACAAGTGAAAGCCAGTTATTTGAATAATTCGACCAAAAGCTACAACCGAAGCTTGGTAAACAATCGAATACTATGGTTATTTCATAATTAATTGTCAGTGTTTGAATTGCACAAATCAATCAAACTGTGCCGACAACAATTGTCTACTTATCCTACCAATCAAATTCAAATAATGAACTTCGTATTGCATTTATCTAACTCGTTCAAAGTTCCGTTAATAATGAATAAACAACACTCCTTTTTCTTTAGTAAGCTGCAATATTTGTAAACGTTTTAAATGAATCTGTGACAGCTTTCGTGCATCAGCAGGACCGAGTTGTTACAAGGAATTTGCTCGATGCTTAGACGTCAAATTAGGCTTACTTACAGGAAACCAGCAGGAAAATCACTTAACGCTGATGTGGCTCTCTGAAGTGGACAGACTAGTACTTAATCGCATTACCCCACTGGGTAGCCTAAGGGGCCACATATTTTGCTTTTTCTCTATCCACGATCTTTCACTTGACTACACATGTATTGTGTTTCCCACAGAAAGAAAAACTTTCCTTGTATCCAGATCTTCAATACAATATATACTCTCCTAAGATCATAACTGTAACTGCCAAGTGGGAAAAAAAACGAGTGAGAATTCCTGTGTCAATTTAAAGCGTTGCGCCATGTATTAGTCACATTAGGAAGTATCGAAAGAGATGACTTTGTGTAAGCAAAGGAAAACAAAAATTGAAAAAGTTATTAGAAGAAAACCTTTTTAAACTTACGTGGAAGCCCGATTGAGAAGCGAACAATCGCCAAATCAGACAAGGCAAATAGAACATAAATGACTGAATCGCCAACAAAATAGGAGCCCATTGATAATAGCTAATAAGGCGTCCAGGTGCTGGACGTTCTCCAGGTTTGGCCTGATACATGCCTGGATATATTCCCGGATGCTGACCAGGTGCAGCTCTGTTGTGTGCTGGATAAAGGTAATTTGCTGAAGACCCCTCAGTTCCGGGACTGTTGGCCATCACAGACCCAGCGGGGAGACCTCTTTGAAAGAATATATGCGGAGGGGGTGGTCCAGGATATCCGTTCAGATGCACAAAGTAAGTGCTTGCCACCCAACAATAGTTTTCTGCGTATTCCTCCCAACTTCTTGTAAATTCTTGTGGTGTCCAACACTGAATTGGTTTGCCTGTAAATCAAAATGGGATATTTCTCTTTCACCGGGGTGACCTTTCAACAATATACTTGTTGGTTCATTTATAACACGAACTACGTGAATAGGTACAACAAAAAGTGTATAGATGTTTATCGAAATCTCAAGATCCATTTGTTTCGAAAAGTAAATAGTTATGTAAGAAAATGATATAAAAATCACATTTTCTCAGATTGTTCTGTAATTCACTTGTAACGAGATATCGGAGATGTTTCCTGAAATGGTTTCTCCTTTGGCAACATCAAGTTTCAGGAACCAAATGAATAATAATATGCCATTTAGGTACTGCATAATCAATCATATGAAGCTTTCGAATAGAATCCACTTCATGACTCCGTGAACTGTTTTCACTCTAATGCCTCGATTGCATAAGACAAAAGGATTATTAATGCACGACCAAGCAACTTTGTCGTCTCTGAATTGTTCTTCGTCTCATCGAGACAAAGGTTCCACGCATTGGTAACAAAACAGGCCACAGTTCTGCTAGGTAGGGCGGGGGAGAGAGATGATCACCCGGCACAGGATATTTTAGTGCAGACGCCAGTATTATTCGATGGGTTCGATTGCTGTTGAGGTATTGGGTTATACCGAAGGAGAGCTTTATAATTGCTTATCTGGGTTAAACTGCCCTGGGGAACAAATTCACTGTTGTAACAAAGAAACGGATCACTTTCGTTAAATTCACCGTGAAATACAATGCACAAACCGGGTATATGTACAGCAACATTTATGAGTAAACTGATGAACCTTCTCACAAGAGAACGAAAACTTGTCGTTAATACCAGTATCAATTGGTAATTGTTCAGAGTAGCTATGAGACTATTAAGGAACATTGAATACAGTTAACTTGGACGAACAGGTGCTTTCTACGGTAATATTCTCAAGCTTGTAAAATCATGTTTCCTGACGATAAAAGAAAAACTCTTACAACCATCATAAGCAGGAAATGTTGGTTGAAAGAAACAAGTACACATTAATCTATTTAGCTTCTTAAAACCGTAATCAAAAGTCCCGAAACAAACAGTCAGACCACCCGATTTAAGTTATCATTACTGCGCTGAAATTCATCAGCATTCGTGCCTGCTGGTTAACTACCAGACAAGTGTTACCAGAATTGAGTATTGGGCGTCCGCATCATTTCGGTTCCGAAGTAATGGGAATAAAGTTGCTTGTCAGGCAATCCGGTATGTGGAAGTCCGGTAGACCCACCGCTTTTGAAAATCGGGAGAAATAGACAAAAACGTATCTGTGGTTGAAATATTGATAAAATGAAATAAATAAATAGGCGTATGTCACCATCAGTCTGTTAGTGGTTGATCGTCTATGCAAGTGAGGGACTACAGAAAAGGATTGGGCAATGTGTGCGCTGAAACTGCCTTGTCCTTGCAACGTCCTTGAAACAAGGTTCTGTCTTTCATCTACGCTAAAGTGAGTTTCTAAATGTGATTTTAATGTGCTATGATCGGTGAACATTCTTTGGATGACCTATGATCACCGAAGAACACAACTTAAGTGGGTGATGCATCATCATAGTCGGCATGGAAAACAGAAGGAGTTATATCCTACACGGCGATAAAGTAAGGTTCCATCAACTAATATTACATGGCGGAACGAGAGTCTGAAGGTACATAAACGGAATGAATGTTTCAACATTGCTTATTACACTAGTCTTCAGTAGTGTTTAAGTTAAGCTTTTCCCCAGTAGGGTGGATTTAAAGCACTTTCGTGAAGTTACAATGAAGCAAACGTGCTCATCAGTTTCAGTTTTTACAACCATACGCTTTTATGCGCCAGCATTGCTTGCTGTCTTTTGGTTGCCCATTTCGATACAAGAGCAAAATGGAGATTGAAATGTTGAGAAGAATATTCAAGAGGAAGATAGAGATTTCATATGGACTGAGGTTGCAAGAATATTGAGTAGATGCACCAGCGTTGCTGTTTGCGACACTCAATCATATTACACAGGGTCTCTAACAACAGGTTACCATGATCTCGC
>UZAN01040054.1:23194-44840 GCA_900618425.1 Echinostoma caproni | reverse complement strand
ATCTCGCGGTCCCTATCCAAGGAGTTTAACAGTACTTATGTGACCGATTAAGCTTCTCATACTCTGATGCCAGGTCTTAGTGTGATTGCCTGTGACATTTTTCACCCGCTGCCTGCGTCGGCAAACATCCCGCGTCGCCGCAATCTATATAATGCCGTGTGCAACACATGTTCCAACCAGGGTAGTCTATGGACGTCGACCACTTGTTTCAGTGAATGACCGCGATTATCTAAAACTCTACACCTAACCCCATCATCGCTGGTCCGGTTTCCCCACCAGACTCGTGCAATACGANTGACAATCTATTTCTATCCTGTTGCCGACCAAGTCTCTGCACTTTATAGAAACATTGGCCGAAATGCTGCAGCACACACTTAACCCTTCATAGACAGTAGGATGTCGCGATGGCGTCACATCAAACCTGTATTAAATGAGCACTAAATGAATGCAGTGAAAAAAGCTAGGGACGGAGGCGGTTTTCCAAATCAGTATTGCAAGTTGTTCGATTTGTTAAAATATAGGCATGATAGGAAATGATGCCATTTCGTTGTGTCACACGTGCATAATGCCATTGCAACGGGAAAGATATTTATGAGATTTGGAAAACAGACTAAAGTCTTCCTCTTCTAGACCAAATAAAAAGCAGGTAAAACTAGAAGCACTGTGAAAAAATGCTGGCTGGTGGACTTTAATCAATTCAGCGGAACTCCATAGCGCATCTCAAATGTGGTTTTCATTTCAGATGAGTATCAAGAGTAAAGTAAGACAATGATGATCGAGCTGGACACCACGCCCTTTCCCCCAATTATAAGCAGACAGCAATGGTTGTTCTTCGACAAGTACCTCGTGATTTGACCGATAATATGCTAAGACCCATGTCCACGGCACCTTTACCGTGATCTTGTGTGAAGTGTACCTGTTATGAAGTTAATTTCGTATTTTTCAGAAAATAAGGGACAAAACATGATTGAAAATTTTTCATAAGTTGGGAAGGATGATATTTGTTCCTGTGTCCTGATAGAAAATTAAACTGAGATCTTTGTGCTGAGTGGTCCTAACTGACTAACATAAACACTTAATCTTCTCTGTTTGCAGAGAACACCTTTATTTACTCACTTCTGTTCTTTTTCAGATCAAATAATCTTGAATATTCCCAACTCGTTGCAGGAAATCATTCATAACCTGAAATCATTTCAAGTGCCAGTGGATTGAAGCGCATTTTGGATTTGCCTCCGGGCCTGAATCAAGAGTCACGTAAGTCATTTGATTGCTGTCTCAATAACTGTCATCTGGAACACGATCGATGTGATTTCCTCCTTCCTGTTTGTTTTAATCATTGGCTTATTTTTACACAAACGGACTCACGAGGATGAACGGAAAATCAATCGATCATAGATTTAGATCGAATTTTGCTCCAGTCTCATTGCATTTATTGCGCAAAAAACATTTGCAGTTCAATTAACTGTACTGTAAATAAATTAATTTATGGGGAACTCGTTGTGCTTAGAGCGAATGTTGCATGAGCTCAAATACAGGAATTACTGGACAGCGGTTTCTACCCGGTTCAGTCTCATCAACCCAAATGAGAACCCAGCCTGGAACCTCACAGTTGGAACACAAGCATCCTACCCGGCTGAACCCCAGAGAGGTGATTAGACCGTTTCTCATTTCACTTGGGCATAATATATCACAAACCATCCTCGTAAACTTGTCATGGGTATCACACCCCGCTCATTCCGGGATTAGGATGAGGCTGAAAGCATTTGGTGCAAATGAATGAACAAATTTCTGTGTTGGTCACCCAAGTACACTGGGAAAGCTGTTTTTTCCCATTTGGAATGTATATTTTTATTTTGTAAATAGGCGACTTGATAACAATGTACAGTTACATAGATGAACAAGTAACCTATGACACTAGCACGTTAAGATGGAACAACTTCTTGTGTTTGTACGGCAATACTTGGCATAAACCGGAAATTATTTATGTGATAATGTCACCAAACTATCATATCGGAGGACGTGTGTTCGAATCTTACCACCACCACCCGATCTTACCTATCATGTGTTATAGGTCAGCCTTATGATTGAACGCTTCCCCTACCTGAAAAGTGCATCACCGCATTTTCAATAAACCAAATAAAAATGGAAAATAGAAAATGAGAACTGGAACAAATTTTGTTTTTTTATGGATCCTAAAATTAATTCAAATTACCGCTAATTAAAAGGTAATTAAAAGTTTATTCGAAAACATCCGGATGGTCTCACTTATGGTATGGAATATATCTCATACCAAAATGGACTACAGGTGGGGACTTTCTGAATTAAAAGCATTTTGGTTAGTACAGTTTGAACAGTGTTGAATCACCCAAACTACTACTACCTAACTAATCACGTTGGGTTACCAACATGAAGCCTACAGCTCTTTGCTTCGGTTATATATAAAACAGAATTAGACCACAGGAGTGCACAAAGACATTCTTTCCAAGCAGAAACAAACAGCAAATGAATTTAGGAACTGCGATAAACTTGACGGGTAGCATTTGCAGTGCGGATTCACTAACCAAAATGTTAATCTATCCTGTGACCTCTTTAGGACTTGAAATACATGTATGCGCTCACTCAAGAAAAGAGCAGTCTGTTTGATGAATATCATGTCTGCACTAATGACCAAAGAACACATTTAGTTTAAATACTCCCACACATAAACACAGAAGTTTGAAAAACAGAGGAAACTAAATTTGGTGTATTATGCAGCTTACATTATGTAATTAATCGGATTAGAAATGAACAAATGAGCGCTGAAATTGGTTACAATTATCGTGTTGCACTGATGTGTTTCAAGTTATTCCGAAGTCTTCACAAAATTTCAACAAGCACTAAAAACGAAAACAGTACTCATCCGGATTATCCAGAGGACAATCGGAACCAACATTTTGGGATACAATATCAGTTGTAGTGAGTGAAACAAAGAAATCTGTAATGTGCGCCTAATTGGAAGCATCCCAGTAACCTCTTTAACAATACATTTTGAACAGAATAAACCATTTGGTCCAACAAACAGTGGGTTCCAGTGGATAAACATGCAATGATAAAGTTTACAAACGAGCCATGAAAGATTCATTGCATACACAGAAATGGCGCGCCTAATTTTGGATTTCGGTCGATGACATGTCCAATTTTATCTAACACTTGCTTATAATTGAAACTTCAGCAACCAATAGCAGGCAAAGAGAACTAAGCAGTATTCCCTCGTGGCTGGGGCTATTACTAGAAATATCTAAGAATAAAAGTGGGTTATCTGATTGAGTAAAACTCCATCATAAAGAAACCAAGCACGGTAGATACGCCATATACTGGTACCAAATTGACAGTAAGTCTAATCTATGGAAATTTATGTAAACTCAACAACTAACAGCTGTTTACAGAGTAAGTTTTAGAACAAATTACCATAGTCAGAGAGCGATTTTTAATTTATTCTTGTAGATAAAGCTTAGCACGGTCATGGTTCCATTTTAATCACTTTCTTTGCTCATTGATCACCAACAATCTAACGAAAATTCACGAAAGGATTAGGAAGATAAAAGCGTGCCTAATTTTCTTCACACTGTCACATCAAACGTGCATTGTGATAACTCAGACAGTTCACTTACGCACCTAGCCATCATCCACCTTCATTTACAAGCGAGCAAAAGTTCAAAGTTATGTAACCAACTTTTAGCTAGTCAGTTTGGAAACATTAATGTTCCATCACTAACAGTTTCCACTGTTCGATTAACACTACCACAAATGACAAGTGTTTGATTCCGAGAAAACGATGGTCAAACCGGGCCATGAACTTCAGGAAATGTATCAAACTCCAATGACTGTAAGTATTTCGTCAGTTATCAGCTCAGTAGTTGACCTGTACAATCAGTGAAAATAAAACTGCACGCGTAAACTTGATCACAAAGATATCAGCCACAAATCGATGGGAAGATTTGCGATAACATAGAACCGCTAAGAATATATTTAATAATGTTTCTGAAAAATGTGTGCCAAAAAACTCATTATTTTGATCATTAGTCTGCCGTTTGGGGTAGCTAAGAGCTGTAAAATGATGATGTATTCTTCATGAAATAGCAGTATCATAAATCAAAAATGCTTATAACTAATAATCCTTTCGTTTTCACCTGAAACGAACGATAAAATATACCAGCGGATCCCTTGAGAATAATATCAGTCGGATCACCAACAGTCTAATAGGACCACGAACGAGCAACTCTACTCAACCTAACTCTATCCTGCACCAAAGTTCTTCCAACCAGGTGAGCTATCCAGTTACGATGCAATAACGAAGCAATGAACAAATAGACATTCAATGAAATATAGACATCATTCAGGGTTTACTTATAGCCACAACAAAATGAATCACTGAGGTATGCTTGTTTGGACGCGGTATAAATATACGATAATGTAAGGTCAGTAAAGAAGCAAAATGGATTGATCACAAAACAGCGAGAATCTATTTCGTTCTCTGATCAAAATATTGCTGAACAACTGTTTCACGGTTATCTTCTTAGTTCAAGTTAATGAATACAAAGCTATACAATTAGCCTTCAGAAATTAAAATGTGGTCAGTCTGGTAACTGCTAAAAACAAAGACCAATGAAGTAGTTAGACTGCATTAGTGATATCCGAACGCTCTATTACTATCATTATATTCCACACGGCGGATTCCACATCGTGTCTCACACAAATCACAGCACAGTAGTCCTTATAACACCGAGTTAAGTCTGTTATTTGCTGGTGGGTAGAATACTGCTATTCTACCCTAGGCAAATAGGCTGATTTTCTTTGAGGTTTCGCAGTGGGAGCCTTCTACTAACCAAATCCTAAACTTCGGTTATCGGTTGTCAGCTCCTCAAATCATACGTCTTTTGGAGGGGCTCGAACCTCCAAGGGGCCCAATACATGAGGAGTTTTATCCAATACCCTATATGAGCTGCCAGTGGTTCCCCGACTTGGATGCTGGCCTGTCGTTCTCTCAATTCGTGGGAAACACTGCTTCCAGGTGAGGGTAGAGAGAGGGGCTTCCCAAGCACAGGCTGTCGAGTACCAGGGAAGAGGGACTATTCATATGCTTGGATATCTACAAAAAAGCATACTGAAGCTTTCGAAACATATAATGCATCCAAGTAGATATCACAGTTACCGTGCTCCTCACGAGGAAAGATAAAATACACTAACGGCCACCATAATCTCCGTTTGTAAACAGTCCGCACGCTTCGTTTTTATTGTAAAAATAATTCAATGTAATGATTTTGGTGAAAATGTTTGTGTTAACCGACAAGGGGCACTGAACAGCTGTTTCGTCCGATTTGGGGTTCGTCAGAAGTGTGTACCATTTGTGTCCCTGTCTGGACTCAAACCGCGAACCTTCGGGTTAGTGCTTGAAACCCTTACCTTCTATCGCATGTAAATGCATTAACTTGTGGGGAATTAACGATCTCCCAAGGAGTGAAATCCATACCCAGGACCATCAAGAGTTCCTGGTGCCTCGTAATAATCGAATGAGCTAATCTAAGCTTACTGCTCTAAAAATAATTATCTTAGTATTTTTATATTTTTGAGAAACGAGTCAGGTTTGAACCTCATCACCACTGCCATCCCAGGTTGAGCATGTGTAATGCTTGGCAACCACGCCAGTAATATCTTATCGTGATTGTATCTCACTGGACTTTTCTGGTTCACGGCGTTTTGCTTGCTGTGCCTCACGAGTTTAACTTCAACTCTGACCCACGGAAGACCTGTCTGCCTGTATTGCTTCGAAAACCCGTGTCCCGCATCCCTACCGCCGTTCCTCGCCACTGTTGGTCGCCTGCAAAGCCTCGGATCGTCTCCAGCTGCGAGTATACGAGTACAAGGATATCGTGTTGCGCATTTCATTTCATTCCGCTGCCCTGCGAGAGCACGGAGTACGGTCGCATTGCATTTGCACAGGTTATGTCGTCTCAGAATCCTTTATTTGATTCTGACAAATCGTTACTGTTGCCTTGGTGCCTGACTTTGCATCTTCTTTGGACAAATAATATTGAATCTTTTGGGTTTGAATCGCAAAAGCTCCCAAACAGGGCATTTCATTTTAGGTTCTGAGACCCAAAGATGTACTGCAGCACAGTATTATGGTCCTACACGGGCAACTCTCCATATTGCCTAACCGTCCCCAGCTTAGACAACGTTTCCAGCGAATTGGGTGATAAAATTTCACTTTTTCATGGTGTTTCCTTAGTAACCATCTGTGTTTTTTAATCATCAACTATGTCACTGTCTAGTATCTCGTTGTCTATGCAACACCTGCTTCCGATTCTGCAGATTCGTGAACATCTAGAAGTAGGCTGGCACTTTGGATTGCGATTTATGGTTTCGTGTTCATAACGGTTGCACTTTTTTTCTCGTACTGTCTGATTGACAGATGAGAGTGAGCTTTTACTTAGGTGGTGACCTGTAGTTTTACGTAGGTGGTTTCTGTGCCGGGCTAGTTGGACCAGGGATGGCGAAAGGACTGCTAAAACGCAGGGAATCCGGTCGTCCGGCATTGGACTATTTAATTCGATGTGATATAGCATGCAATCTGTGAAACGTTGTGTTCGAATACATTTTCTCTTTGAATACAACATTTTGGTAAGATTTCCTATTAAATGCTATTTAGTTGTTCAAAATATCGCGTTGATTGTGGCCTGTGCAAAACACGTGAATAACTTATTGGTGAGAATTTCGAAAGAACAACAAAATTATTCGATGCTGGTCCTCAATCAATAAATTTGATGGCCTTCCCACGGAGGGAGTAAACATGTAAAAAAAGAAGGAGAAAGAAAGTGAAATATTTTGACAAAATTAGGGTTGAGTATATTTCCACAGCATATGATAAGCTTAAAGGGACATTTGATCAGCTACTGAAATGTTGTTGTTTTATTTCATCCGAGAAAAGCAACATTCGATTATCCATCAGTCTGTGACACTATTATTACCTTGTACAGTGGATGGTGAATATGAATCCCGCTGATTTCTTAGTAAAAAAATAATGTTTCCTAAAATAGCAAATGAATGTAAATTTTTTTTTATCGCATATACAAGTGTACGGTGAAATTTAAGGAAGGGGCCTGCTGCCGTACAAGGGCTACCTGAGGAAATACGGAAATAGGGAAGACTGGCAGTGGTGGAGCCGTTCGAGCCCGAAACTCCCGGGTCACAATTTTGTGACCTAATCGCGTAATTTATCTTAAATAAGGCATAAAACATGTTCTGAATTGATTCACGGAACCAACACTGTGCTCTGTGCAAATTAATCTTCTCGGCTTCGCAGCACTAGCATCCAAGTTTGGTTATTACAGCTTCTCTTAGTTCTTGCTAAGAGATCTGATTATATTGTAAATATAGCCAATTATTATCAAGAAGAATTGAAGTTCAAATATCTATATTTTCTTATCGATTATCCTGTCCTAGTGCAAATACACATGATCAATCTTCTTCCAACATGATTAATCAACTACGCCTTCCTGTTTCCTTCGTCCATCCACCTATTAGCTGTTCCGTTCAGCTGAAATACATTTGGTTGGCCTGCTAGAATAAGTAGTTAACTTCATTTTATCTAACCATGTTTACCGAAGCAAACAGACAAAAGAGGTTTTTATGGCTGTTCAGAAAGCCAACTGCAGACAAAACTAGTATTGTGGATGTGAGCAAAGAGAAAAAACTGCTGAAAACGCCAACCAGCTCCATATTGAATTTGGTCTATGCAGATAAAGCGTCTCCTCAAAAAACGGACAGAGATTGAAGGCCCTGAAGAACGATCAACCAGGCGCTGCCAAGTTGAAAATGGATGTTCGTGGAAAAAGGTGATATCTGAAGTTGTCTCTAGTGAGCATAATTCAAATTCCCTAACAAAAAAAGCAAAGTACATTTCTAAAATGCGGTTTACTTAATTAAACCATGAACCCTTTACTGTATGTGCATAAATAATATCTCAAACTTTGTTTAAACATTCCGCTAGGTTATTCGACATTTTATCTCAACGGTAATCAAAGTGACTGAAATCGAGGTGAGCCAGTCATCAACATATAGAGCACAAACAAGATTCATCAGTGTAACCTTTATTAGTTACAAAGCAAGAGCATAAAGTCCGCCTGTAACTTACTTAATTCCACGGGTAGATTAACCAAAGTTGTATGAAAGGATAAAAGGTTATGGCCCGTCAAGACATTCCGGAACAGATACCTTCTTTTCCATATGAATTTAAAATGCAGCGACCTTTTTCATAAACGAATCGGGATTCAACTGACTACCACGTGGAGTAGGAATCCCTGAGATGTTTGACTATAGTTTGAGATGAAACAAGAGTATGCCCTTTCAAGTATAATACATTCCTTGGGACTGCTCAAATTTTCAATACCTTGGTTAATTGCCTCAAGTTGTGAATAGAATATATATCAGACACGTTATTTGGTTATAGGAAATAGTGTTTATAAGAAAGCACAAGAGCAAACAACCAGCGGTGTATTATAAACCTGTCTTTTGGAGCGAGAATAGACGCAATTGCACATTGCGAATTCTCACTGACATAATTATCGATTTCTCCAAACGCAAACAATAGAATTTGCGGTATTCAAACGTCTGGTGATAGATTTATTTATTGGTCATTTTATTTTAACGCTGTAAAATTTACGATTCCACAGAATTTCTATTGTTCTTTTTTAATAAAATCATTAAAATCCCAAATCTCTTTCATAAAATCCTCCATGTTAGCTGAACAGATGATGTCAAAGAACCGGGTTTCCGCGATTTAAACGAAATTGGTGGTGTAATCAAAATGTATTGAGTAGAACCAGATTGTACTGTGAGTGGTTTCTCAAAATTGAAGGATAAAAGTGGTTTTCCCATCAAGCTCAACAAAGTCCAATGCTTCAGAATATCAGCTATAATCAAATAAGGGCACTCCGACTAACCGTCTGTTTCCACACGTGTATCACTCAGTTTTTTGGTATTTTATCAAACTCACATTAGAATCAAATAACTCTTGATATTCGATGAATAAACATTCAGTTTTTGTGATTTTCTAAGAATTGCAAAATCACTGGTTTCTAAATGTTCCACAATGTCAGTGTTTTAATTCAATCTCCTGTCAATGCGCTGCGAATCTCCCATCCATTTTGGGCCAAACTACCTCTGTTCAACCACTGCAAAAGGATGTCTATTTAATCCACTTCTGAAAGTTTTGACAAAGATGCATTCAACAAACAATTGCACGGGACAGGGCAGCTCTCGAAAAAAAACAGATAGGCATTCGCTTTCATCACTCCCTTTTGCCTGCTAAATTGAGGNCAATTCCTATCCTCATTTAAATTTTAGCTTGTGAGCAAACTTCAGAAGATGCTTAGTCAATCTCTTAAATGTTTTGAGTAATTTGGTAACAAAAATTATTGAGTTCCAGTTATATAACAAAACGTGAGCGGGCGCATATTTGTCTGAAAGTGAGATTTGACTAAAAATAGAGATGTAGAACAAAAACTGAAATAGATAGCAGTTATCTCTGTTAAAACATTTATGTGAAAATGATGGATTGCTTACTGATATATATATATATATATGCATATCTATACATATATTCGGTGTTCAAAACCCGGTCAGAAACTCACTCCATGAATACAATTGTTTTAAATACTACACATTCTACAATGGAGGTGACCAGAGCCCTCTCGAACCATTCCCGCATTTCACCTTTTTTCCTGTTTTGCACCTCTGAGTTTAAAATACACGAAATTTCTTACTATGTTGCTCTTTTATGAATAAAATAGGGTAAGGTAGTAACATTGACAGCTATTTTAACAAGCTGTTACCCAACTTATGTATTCGGCAATCTGAACCATGGTACTCCTGCTCTTTAAGCACTGTGCGTTTTGATACCGTCATTAGTGCCTAACGTTTTTCCTCCTGTCAGCCTTTGATGGACAGCTGTCACCTTTCCCTCCCCCCCATACACAAAAGCATTTACAAATACGATGCAGTTTCTTGTTTTATTCAAGGTACTTTATCAGCTACGATGAGGACTTACTTATTGTTCCGAGTATTTCAATGTTCTATTTTTACAGAGAGATACTCTGCTAATTTCGGTGGTCTAGCTAAATCTTTTAGGCTAATTTTCATGTCAGTTTGTTCTCTGGAGAGCCATTTATGATCAGTTTGACGTGAGACAGAATTTTATTATTTACTTCGTTGTCTAAAACACTTGTTCGTTGCTGACGGTTAAATGCAAATCGATCTCTAATCCAAGTAAGGAAATAATGCGCTTACCTAAATCCAGCTCAGAATGTGTGATTCTTGGCAGAATTCTAGCCACGACACTGAAGTTAGCGCGGGTATGTTAATCGATTCTTACATCAAAATTTTCGTAGCTAAGCGAACATTATTTTTTTTCGGGTTTGATATATATACCCCTATTTGTTCAACACCAATCACTGACCAAAAGAGTTGATTGCAGTAACAAAATATCACTCAAGCGGTTGTGATTATCGTACCACCCGGGTGGGTATTGAACATGATCTCCGGGGTGACGGTGTTCATTTTTGTGATGCCATGAAATATAGTTCGTACGGGCATATATGTAATATTTCCTTAATTAATTCAGTCGAAGTGTGTCGCAACTTGGATAACGCTGAAGCAAAACGAAATTAAACAGCAATCTCTAAAACGAAGGGTATGGGACAATGTAAAGGAGATGATGATCTTAGTCCCGTTGCTGAAGTATGTAGTTTACGTGTAGTCGACGTGTCTTATGAATAAAAGATAAGAAATAAGGTGGAGGAAGGTGGTAATATGCCAAATAAAAAATAACCCACCTTAGATGCACTGTGAATAATTCTCTTCTCGAGCAAAATTCTATTTGTGATTTTAAAGCACTAATCAATTTTGTTAATGATACACAGAGCATTTATTTACAAGCCACCAAAGGAGCGCTTAAAGCTAACCAGTAAAAAGTGACGAACATATTTATTATTGCCTCCTATTGTCCATGGTGTGTATTCAGTGGCCGAAATTAGAGTGAATAGATTCTCTCACATACCAGATTTGCCCCTGAACAAACAATGCGCTCAGCGGCCTGCAACTTAAATCGACCAATGCCTTTGCTCTTTTGTGTTGACCATCTCTGAGAGTCGCTGGTCGGTAACTATCAATAAATTTAAACCTCCATTTTCATTTGTTTTATGCAAGATGATTTTCTCCAAAATTTTAATACCCTGAACAATCATTGCGAGTATATTTCACAGAAATATCTCAAAACATCAGAAGTATACTTTATTTCTATAGTTTCCCATGTATATTCGATAGGAAGTTATGTCAACAAAAGATGCATTTTCTATGAGTGTTCATTTGCCGCCAAAAGCTGTTTCAATCCAGCCGCCTTTCATCCACAAACCCAGCAGTTGGTCGATGAAAACACATCTGAAGCTTTCATAGTTTCAACGGAAATAGTGGATGTTTCCATGGTATCCGTTTTCCATCTAGCTAAGCGGGTAAAAAACGGGCAGGCTGAATTTTCTGTGAAATGCACCCCAAGCTTCCATCAGAGCTTTACAATTAATGATACTAGTATCGTGGAATCAGATTTGCTCAAAATCAGATTTTTTTCACATGTTCAAATTTAATATCGTTCCACTGAACTTCGATCAAATGAAGCCACTTTTGTTCCGCAACGAACGTACTGTCATTTGCACGTGATTCGTACCCCGTAGCGTTTGCAGTAGTTTTCAGTTGAATAAACTACACCGATGTGATCGTTCTTTCAGAACAGCTTGCCTAATCGTTGTCTGTATGGCAAATGTTATGTGGTGGTACATGACCAGCACGATTCATAGACTTTGACTTTCCGGAAACCATCACCACTAAGAGCGGTGTTTGATAATGCCCAGGCAGAGGGGGAAATAATGAGTTTGTAAAAATGGGAAACGTTCAACATTTTGAAACAATAGCACCAACCCAAGTCACCAAAATTCTGTCTAAGAAGGTTTGCTGGGAAATCATGCGAGCTTATCAAGCTACTTATTTATTTACGCTTCTGAATGGCGTAAGATCTATCAGATGATTTTCAAGGCTAGACCAACAATTTCAGGTGGAACCACACTAAGAATATGACTCTTTTCATAGCTTACATAAATCAACTATTCCAGATGGTAATTGTAGATATTTTGTGACCACTGAAGTAGTAGTGCGATATTTTACCAAAAGAAAAGTTGAAATCGGAGTGAAACCATGGGTCACAAGAGATTGGAGAAAATGAGAGCACTAACCTCAGTGATGTTGTTTCAAGAATGTGGTAAAATGACGGAATATCATATCATCATGTTCTTAATCGTGGAGCAAAATAAACGAAGCAAGCATAAATCGATTTCACGATGAACCCATGGGTCAAAACTATTGATCCTGCTTTCTGTGGATCCGAATTGGTCTGCTTTTAAACGGAAAGGAGGCACGCATTGTAACCTCAACAGCATAAACAGAACAAACCACAATGAAGTGAAACGCAGTCCTACCCAGATCACAATGTTTACAAGGTAATANTATGAACTCTTAGGCAGCATAGAAAGCGGTTCCTTTCAAATGAAGAAAAAGTGTCCAGAAAATAGAATTTGATGTATTCTGACAATCGCTTCTTTCCCTAGGGTTAGGTCTGTTTAAAAATGACACGAAGAACTTCATTACCGACAGTTTGCTGTCATTTACTCCAGTGTTCACAACCGATGCACGAACACCATCTCTTAGACCCCAACGGGCGGTTCTTTGTACATCGATCTCCCAACATATGTTAACCCCCAAATGGTCAGGTTTACATAACTGCTTCAAGTGCATGGTAGACGATTGTTGTGTGAACATGGTTCCTGTTCTACCTATCGGAATCCACTTAGGGTACGAATATCCCCTTCAAGAGTGAATACATCTAAGTGACGAAGGAAAAACTTTACTGCATTTCACCAAATGTAAACTGTCCCTTGAATATGTGTGTGTGCACTGCTGAGGAGATGATGCGGCAAAGGCCTCCCCCCCTATATTAGACAATGCAACATCATTAATCTCTACTTGTTAAATTTATCGTGGGGACAGCATTGTGACAACTAATTTCACAAAGAAATAATCTCAAATCCACAGTACCCTTGCGAATTAACTTCGGAAGAATATATTTGTCATTGATAAGCACTGCGATCGGATGTGCGATATAATATAGACTGACTGTAGCTCGGAATGCGGATGTTTGTGTTGCGCTGTTCCCCGAGCTGCAAACAACACTTCCAGCTAAGAGAACACATCAACAACAAAATAATCGGATGTCTTTAAATCACACCGAATGTGTTCATTGAGTTAATGAGGCTAACTGTAAGCAATGCGAGAACGAGTGATGAGAGGGTTTATTTCGGCTGTATCAAAATAACCGTAATGGGTCAAAGCGTCAGAGCAGATGAGCCTTCGAGTGTAATAGAACAATAAGCATTTTTACGGGGGGTCACTGTGTGGTGCAGTACAAAACCCAATGAACTTGCGGGACTTGGGTATTGTGTAAACAACCTTAATTTTCAAAGGCTCACCATTCTAAGATTCGAGGATGTTTCAAGTCAACATCGTACAGGTTTATTGAAAAACAATAGCAACAATATTTTATGAAAAATTATGTAGTTTTATTCAATTATATTTATTCATAGTTGGAACATTTGTAACCGGTTTTCCCTCGCATCAGTTGTACTTTATAATTTGAAACGGATAACCTTATTGCAAAACATTTTTGGAGTGAACCCTCCTTCATATTTGTTGTTTCAATCTATAAATAAAGAATTGATTTTTTGTACATGATTCGCGTCTCCGTTTGATTATATGATGATTATCTGGGATTTCACAATCATCGTGCACACTTCATCAAACACGCATAAAGTGCACGAATTACAAAATGCTTGAATTTTTACTGTCATTAGGAAAATATTTTCATAATCCAAGTGGATTTGAAATTAATGGTTTTTCCCAGCATTTTTATATGGCTCAAGCTTTGAGTAGATCCATTTTTGAGCACAGATGTCTGATTCAGTTTAGCGAAGCAATTAAATGGATCTTAGACTATTACCGATGAGTATTCAAACCATGCCAACACATGAATCTGCAGATTCATTTTCATCGATAAACTCCAGTTGCTATTTCGGTCAAAATTGAAAGAAGTAGCATATACATTTTTATTTCCTAAAATTCTTTGTTCGACATCTCACTTTTTATAAATTATGAAACTTTTCTCGGCGTTCAAACCAACTAGAGCAAAACGTCAATACGTCACATTCTTCTTTTTCGGTTTCTTTGAGTTTTCGGAGCTGTTTGTCTATCCCACATTGGTGCAAATATAAAAGCACCGATTGATGTAATCAGAGATGAAAATTCAGTGTCAAAAAGTCGAATATACTGACTACCTCAAAAACCGAACTGATTTCGCGAACTGCCTGTTCATAACTGCAATGCAATGCCTTTGCAAAATCTTCAATATGTTCAGGCAGCCTATTGGATCGCTACCTGAGCAGGATCGGATTTAGGGGAAGCAAACGAACGATCCAAGAGTTGGGTCAACACGCGTTTAACCGTTGCGCCCTCCCTCCTCCTCCCGACAAGACATGGTATTTTCACACATGAAAACTAGAAATAAACCTTCGTGCTTAATTGCAAAACGCCTCCCAAATAGCACATAAGGTCAGCAGGATCACACGCACTTCTGTAGTAGATTGAAAAGAGGCTTGGATCGGAAAATCACTCAAAATAGACCAAACAGGCGGCAAACTTGATCGGCGACGTGCAAATCCCTGTGCCATCACAAATGAAATGGAGAGTTGAAATTTCGAAAGCACTTTTCTGTTAACTGGATGAGTTAGAGTAAATCAAGAAACCAATTTAACTGATGACTCATCTAACAAAAATAATCTTGTTGGGTCATATTGTTCTATGAATGCTTGCACAACATTCCAGACTAAGGAAACTGTTGCAAACTAGTAAGCTGCATGTTTGCATTGGCATCCACCTCCCTCATGAGGCTTTTCACCTAATAGCTCATGAGTGTCAGAGCAAAGAAACATTACTTCAGTGTACAATACTGGGTTTTTGTCACAAGATTTTTCGTCGTAATATTAAGGTCCGCACGAATTCAACCAACCTCGCCAGATGTTGATCCGGTTCAAAGATCTTACATCATCTGTCTATTATATGCAACAGACTGATTGACAAAAAACCCGTGAGCAGATAAAAGAAACCGCACATGCGCTGTATCGAGTGGGAGTATAATCCACCCAGCGGGATTGGAATTCCATGTAATCACTTCTGTGTTGAATAGATTTCCGTAAACACTTAGAGCCAACGGGCAGGACATATGGGTTGATCTAGCGAATTTAATTGTAAGTTTGTGTTTGCTTGTGTCTACTAGCAAACTGATCCTTTACAGAAATCCTCGGGTACTCGGACAAACTTTTAGGATTGGACATTCTGAATTTCCAACTTGATTCATAGTATCCTAATTATTTGGTACACAAATGCTTTCTTGAGATTAGTTTAGGATTTGGCTTAATTGTATCACGAACTTCGAGGTGTGCGGAGTGAATGGAGCGTGAAATGACGAGCTACGAAGCATTGTACATCTGTTTTGGCTTCGCTGGGTTTCAGCATCAGTACAAATGCATTGACCCAAGTGGGATCAAATCCGAGACCTCACATGTAGAACGCAAGAGTTCTACCCGCTCAACCACCCGGGCAGCTGATCAGATCGTTTATTACCTTCCGCCTATATAACACAACTCATTTTTGCAGATTTATTGCAAACATCACACCATGCTGATCTGAGCACCATGAGAGGAATCGATTGGGAAAATTCCTAACCGGACTATTTTTACATGACACTAGTAGTTTGTGATTCATTGTGTATATGCGAAATTAAAAGCGTTTGGATCACCTTGTCAAGTAGGTCGAAAGTGTTCGTTCTGCCCATGAGGTTCCGAGTTGTGTCGATGAATTCACACTGCTACCGAGACCCAACCAGACCGAAACAGCTGTCTAGTGCTTTCAACCTGTTCAGTTCAAGCTTCATTTGTTCTGTGCATAAGGACAGGCATCACAAAATGCATTCCTTTGAGATTTACCACTGATAAATTGAGCTGCTTAGTGTGAATAGAACATAAGTTGCATCCTGTAAACCAATTAAGCTACAGACTCAAGCGGAACTTGTATCAGACTAGGTATTTAGCTACCGTTTGAACTAAATGACTCCACCAGAGGTGTGCAACAATCGTGGCACACTTCATGCATCAAGAAATTTGGAAACGCAATAGATTCTGGCCTGATATTTTTAACATTAGGCTCAAAGTGTTCCCCTTCTCAGTTGTTCGGAAATAGATTTTCGCCACACAGATGATTTGCACTCTTTGATTTTTGTGTTAACTGGTGCCAATATCCAATCAGATTCACCCTGTCAGATTCTTCATCGTGATGATGAAGACGTTTCAGTTTGGCAATCCACTTTGTGACCGTATTAATTACTTACTAAGTCTTGAATCACATGTCATTTGCAGCTATCTCACAAATGATTTAACCATCGTTCATCAACCAAAACATTTTGTCGAATGGAACAATAGAGTTTCACTGATGGCAACGTAAGCAACTATTTTTTACTGTGGCAGATCTAAATAACGCGTTTTCTAGTAATAGCACATTCATTTTCAGACGTGGGGTCATTCCTTAACATCCTATAAAACATTTTTTGATATCAGGCTGTGTATTCAACATCTCTATTTTCTGAGGAATCTACAAAACGTTACTAAACAATATAAGCAGTCTCATTGGAAATGTTTTTCCCCTATACAGGATGGCTTTTGGGCAGTTTCTTCAGTCTTATTCATACCTCGGTATATTGAATAAGTTCTTGGTTCATTAGAAATGGCTTGAAGAGTTTGGAATGACTTTCCCCGAAATTAGGATTTAAAACAAATAGTGCATTTGCAGCCCTGCCATTGCAGTGCTGATTATCGCTCGTGCATAAATTCTTGCACTTACCAAACGCATTCAACGATGGGTGTAAAATTTGAATCATCAACTTTTGGTGCTTTCACCATAAAACCGATTTTGTTTTTCTTCGAGTTTATATACGTTTACCTTAACACTAAGCTTTGAAATGACAAGTAGACGTTTATGCGACCGACAGCAAAAAGAAAATTGTTTCATATGTGGTTGGTTTCGAGCTTTCCCTCGCGTAAGTTTACTGATCGCAACGAGAAAAAACTGGGTGTATTTTCACTTTTCTCTCTGCAACTGTCCGATCCCAAAAGCACGCACACATGCACGCACTCAATTATATTTGTTTCATTTTTGCAAGTGTCCATCACTGGGGCTACCTAAATCTAATTTGGGAATAAATTGGTTTCCCCCTGTAATCAAAACATTAAAATGACTATATGTGCTCGTGTGTTCACCCCCTACCAATCCCTCTCCCTTCGGTCGTGAGAGGGAGTTGAACGAGTAAATCAAGTTCGTCACAACGGGTGGTCGTGCAGATAACGAGCGGACTGTTATAAGCCGTGTTGTTCACGACGGTCATTAAACAGTTTCCGATCGATTAGTTGTGGGTGTCAAACAGCGACGGGAAAATGCAAATGCTATCCAGTTAACGTTTACAATAATGCGTCTATTGATTTTTTTGACTAAACGTGAATGATTACTACGGATTTACTAGGTGAAGTGATTTCAACGACAAAACTCCGTTTCAATTATCTTTTACGGGTTGTTATTCAGGAGTCTTTGTTGAGCACCAAAGCACCAATCCGTGTGAATTGGATCAGACGCACATTAACTGATACTGATTTGATAGTAACTAGGACCTTAACCACACACGGGTTTAGTTGTAAATTCTTAGAAAAATAGTTGAATACAGAATGACTCTCTCTCTGGTACAGTAATCTCTTATAATTATTCAGTGTTTTCATGCTACCAGCAGTAGCTGATCGATTCTCTTGAAAATTTGACCAGGTAATAATAGAGACGAAAAAGATAACTTGGTAAAATTCGGTTTCACTTTTACTGTCATATCACAACTTATTCTGGTAGCCTTATGGATTATTTGTCCAAAATGCTTAGCATTCACAGAACCACATAAACACAACTAGCTTGAGTAATAAAACAGCAATGAACTATTGTTAGAGTGTAATTAAAATCATTTCCTTTCAAGGTCACCACAATAAATCCGCAGCTATGGAGTTCACATTATAGTTGATGAGGGATTCATCCAAGGAACAATGGTGGATCGTGACCTGAAAAACGACGATGATCAATTTGACCGCATGCATAGTGCATCCGGCTATGAGTTTGTTTCACAATTGGTCTGTAATCTGCCCACTGATGAGCATGCTAAAACAGAACATTTAGCATATGGAAAACTTCTTCCCAGTTCGGCAGACATACCTATTAGTTTATCTTGACACCAATATAATCTTTTCGAGAAAGCTGCTGTCTTTTAACTGCTCATAAGGAAGGGGTCGTCCATATCGTTTTACTTGCTTTGGTCTGTTGTCACGAATACGCGATTGTAGTTACGCTAACCCTTTCAGAAACAACTGGAATCTGGGAACTATACAAATTGACTTTACATAAATACACAATGGTCCAAAAATTGGCCTTTTCACCAACAATAGCTATTTTTATTCTATGTACTTTCTCCTGGGAAACATTTACAACATTTTCTCATCAAATATAAATTCAAAAGGTTCTATCAGGATCTCTGATGAAATGGAAAACCTAATAAGATGATTCGATATTTGCAAAAATTTTCCTTTCTCACCCACCCCACCCCGTATACATGAGTCTAAAATGGCTTACAACGACAAAACGGTGAAATTTATTTTCACTGATGATGCCAGCGTCATTTATAAATGTATAACATTTCATTTTGAGTTTGAAACATGAATGTACTCAGAAAAATGTCAATATTTGTTAAAGCATACGGAAACAGTTTGACACTATCGCTTCCGTCAAATAAACGACACACTACAGTTTCGTCAAACTGTCAGTAAGGTCGGGGGAATGGGTTGTCAACTCTTATTTGTCAAAAGGCTGTCCCTACGGTTTCTCGCGGAACACGAATCGTATAAACTTCCTTCTCTTCCCGTCACACAGCTATTTTTCTACGTCTTCGTTTTCAGTTGTGGAAGGAAAAGTACATTATAAAATTATATTTAACTGGCGATAATGAACGAGGTTTATGGATGTCGGAAACTTACTTCCGCTTAACATGTGAGGAATTATGAGATAAACCGGGTTCTTTATGCATTATTACCGAAACGTATTCGACAGTAGTGAATTTACTGGGCATTGGGCTACCGGATCTCCGAGGCAAACTATATGTACCCCGAGGAGAGAAGATACAGCCGTTAATCAACGGCACTTAGCTAAATACAAATTGGACGCCCCTTCGATGTGATTCAGCTACTTGTTACAATATAAGCTAACATATTTTGGAACCTGTCACACACGCAACTTAGTGATCGGAAGCATTCCTCAAACCAGAACTTATAAATAAATCGGTTGCACAGTGAAATACACATGGATGATAGATCGTAACCAAAACAACTGGATTGTCATATCACGAACTCCATGAACTACATAGAGTGGAATAATTTATTTGTCAATATTTACTGCATTTGAAGATGCATAGTCTCATGCATCTGATCAGCATTGGGTGGTGGTTCTGTGATTGAGGTCATCACCACAGCAACCCTGTGCTGATATCTCTCTACTGACAGACATCCTCCCCGAGTTTTTGTGTATCCGGTCTGATCCGCTTGATCGTAGTCTTCTTCCAGAGAATCGATGCTATCATCGAATATACAGCAATTAAACCGATTAAGTTATAAATATTATTAGTATATTCATGTACCTTTATGCAACCAGTAATATAACACCGGTGATTCTTGTTGGAATTTAATCTCCCCCTGAATCTGGTTCGTTTAAAACTGAAACAAATGAAAACAGAAACGGACAAGCAAACCAAGTAAGATGTTTACCTGGTCTGAATTCATTCCATTCGATTTACGGAGGGAACCATCGTTCTTAGTTGTTTAGTTGCATTGTAACAAGCATATCTTTCTCATGATGTCGGATTTTTCTAAACTTAACGTTCTCCGGCTAGTTATTCAAGTAAGAGCAAGCAAGAAAACAGAAATTGATTTGATTGACGTTATTTTCACCGACACCGCTTTGCCTTGTGGAATAGACTCTCATCCATAAAGTAAGTCGATGTGATTATATTTCAGTTGAAAAGTAAGCAGTAAAATATAGTCTTAAAAGCCTCTTTAAGTAACACGGACTAGAGGGGATCAGAATTACTCAAATGGAACTCACCAACGTATTGACGTATTCCAATGATACCGACAAATACGAACAGTAAGAGTCCAGTAAGCTGATAATTTAACCGATCCGCAAAATCATCGTCAAACCGTAAACGGGTAGATGTGAGACGACCGAATTTGGATAACTTCCAAACGTAATCTGCATTCATGTTGTCCTAATTTCGGATGCTCAACGGGATTCCGGTTATCACACTATGCAATTCCAATAAGGAGCACAAAACCAGCAGTGGTGGATTATACGTATTGTATTCGCTGTGGACCAGAGGCAAGATAGTTGCTAGATCAGTTAGCGGGAATGGGGAATTCTAGTCCTGAGAAACAAATCAATTTGTGGTTCTTCATTGAGTGACGAAGTGCACAGCTGCAATACGAAAGGTGTGAGATAGATCTATGTGCGGAGCTAAATCCTAGCACGTCCAGTCCCAGTTCGATTGGCATTCGCGGTATATTCCACTGCGAACCATTCCCATTATAAGCCGGTCTACCCGTACAGACTAAGTGAAGCCCAAGTGGGATTGGACAGCAGGTTAGTCAGTCGGTCAGTCAGTCAGCCAAATTGTCATTTTGGCTCTCTTCGTCATCGCCATTTGGGCAATGCTTAAGTGACCCTGACGTGGACCACAAAACACGTGGACCGAATGCTGAGCGTGTGTGCGTGCGTGCTCGCGCACGCCTGGGAATATGACCCAAATCAAGTAGACCAATCAGCATGCAGCACTTAGACAGACAGCCTGGACCAATGGTGAAACGGCATTGAACAAAACTTCGAATACGTATGGTCCAAAATACTTCAACAATTGACGCAAATTCGAAGATGTATTGTGAGGTAAATATGGGAAATGGAAGGAAAATTAGGCATTTCCCGAGTAGTATAATACGAAGCGAACTGATTATTCAAAAGTTTGCACGAGAAATCAAATTTAAAAACGCCTTACGTATTCCGATTGCGGATTCTAGGTAGTTTGGGAAATTTACAATGAAGGAGTTTAAAAAATATTTAGGTTTAAGAGGTGAATAATCAAAAGATGGGGGTCAAATGAAATTATGAAATGAAAAAACGTTCATCAGATCGGCAACAGTCGATGCACGGTTGGGTCAAGTGGAAGTAATCCATGGAACTATTATGCACCAGTTTGTTTTGCAAACAGCTCCTTTGACTTGATATGACTTGAAACAATTAATGGTATGAGCAGATCGAATTTTGAAGCACATAC
>UZAN01040053.1:84954-95230 GCA_900618425.1 Echinostoma caproni | reverse complement strand
AGTAGGCCAGCGTGGTGTGGGAATTGCATTGAACAACACAGCCGAAGCCGCACCACTCAACAGCCGCTTATGTGCGATGCGGCTCCAGGGGTCTATCAGCGTCCGGAAGGGAAGCAACACCAAACGGTGTATTCGTCATTTCAGAGTATGCACCGACCAACTGCAGTTCCGACGCACAAAAGGACGAGTTTTATGATAAATCCAACGAACTGATTCGGTTGAGCTGAAGCTCCGACATAGTTTAGTTGTTCTCTCAGGTGATTTTAACGTTCAACTTGGAAAACTGAGCGCATCGGAAGCTTGCCTAGGTGGTCATTGTGCTCTGTCCTGCCAGCGGACAGATAATGGCGATCGACTTCTTCAGTTTATCTGTTCCTATCCAGCACCGACTTCCGACACAGCTCTCAACGGACAGCAGCATGGTGCTCAAATTTAACTGGCACGATAGCTCAGATCGACCACATAGCGCTAAGCTCAGTGGTCCTATTGGACCACCTGCGTGGAATCTGATCGTGCGTTAGTCTTGACGCAGTTCACTCTCCAAATGACTGTTCGCAGAAAATCCCACCAAACTCGATTGGCAGATCATCGCTTATCTGACCCAGCCGTTCGTGCCCGTTTTTAATCAGAACTAGGGAAAGAGCTAAGCGCACTGCGGGGTGGTAAGGTAAATGAACATTGGAATCAGATTCGCCGAGCAATGCACTCCGCAGCGAACGTTGCTTGTGGATCTGAAGCAGTGGCCCGCCCGAGGCATTGGATATCTGATGAGACAGTCGCACTGATGGAGAAAAAGCGGCAAGTCCCAACCATCCGGGATCAAGGCAGGGTTAGATGGCGTCTACAACGTCAATTCACGAGGAGCCTCAATAAAGACCGTGAGAACTGGTGGGCAACGATAGCTATTGAAATGGAAGTAGCAGCTGCATCAGAGAGTAGTCAAAGACTGTTCCAAGTGATACGCAATACTGAAGGTCGGCAAACCATAGTTAGTGAAGCAATCTGCAACAAATGTGGGCAAGCTATTCACAATAGGGAACATCGACTTGACTGGTGGGTGGAGTACTTCAAAGAATTAGGCTGGCCAGGCGCTAACCAGGCTATCTCCTCCGATGTAGCAGAGGCTGCGTGGGCAGTGTCAACTGAACCTCCTACTGCAACAAAAGTGCGTTCTTGCATCCAAGCCCTGAAGAAAGAAAAAGCAGCAGGACCAGAGGAGCTTCCTCCCACTCTTTTCAAGATGGGGGGGGGCGATGACCTGGTAGACTCAATTACTGATGTAATGCGTGACATCTGGTTACATGAGTGCACTCCATCCATTCCAGTGCATTCCATCATACTGGGGTGAATCACTGATAGTACTAATTTTTAAGGGATCTCGCAACAGCTGCGCAAACCACCGTGGAATATGTTTGATCCCAATCGTCACCGAGTTACTAGCCTCCATCATACTTCGACGTCTGACACCGTTTAGGGAGACAAACATCCGCGATCAGGTCGCGACAGAAATGCAAACAATGGCTTTGTTAGGTGATAGATAAACTAAAGGGAATGACAGTTGTAATTTTGTCTGATAACGCTCCCCGTCACACGAAGGCGGATAGGTACTATTCGTCCATGCTAAATCCAACAGAGTTGACGCGGAGGATTCTGAAGGCGAATATAAAAAATATACGCGACTGGGATGAATAGCAATATAGAATAGTCCCAAAGATTTGGAAATATCAAAAACGGAATATTAAATGTCCGTCCTGGAGGTGACAAACGCCACCGACAGTTTTCACAACTATTTATTCATCACACGAGATATCATTGCGTGACTCCGATGGGTAAAATTGATTTACTCTGGTGTAAACCGTTTATTTTTACCATCTACTTACCTCAGTATTTTCAATGGGGAAAAGCGAATGAATGGGTGTAAAACACAGGTCACTTGGATCAACGAGAGTACCAAAGTTGACAGATTCGTGTATGTGGGGCACAATGCAATGTACTCAACCTTGATGCGTATATACGATTTGTCGATTCGATGACAACATACGGTCCCAAGGTGCCTTGACCGAGTTTTTTTCCAGCTGGACATCATTCGGCTACTTTTATTTGTATGGCTAGCACTGCCCATCGATTTTTGATCGCTACACCATGTGTAACAATCCCACACTCTAAATTTCTGGCTCCCGTTATGTCACAATCGCAACAATGCCAAGCTACGCGTTTGCTAGTCCATTCACAATACCTGCCTTTGGTGCTCTTAACCGATTTGTATGCTTCGTCATCATTTCGGCGCTAAGGCAACAACCGAATTTTTGCTATTCTATACCATGAAGTTCTCTCTGAATTGGAGGTAGTTGCAGAAGCATTCTACCCAGGTCATAGGACAGAAAACATATGATAAAAAACTATCGCACGTGTACCTGGCAGAACGATGCACTGATCACGAGTAAATGCAGGAGGGGTAGTGCGCTCGATCCCAGCCCAAACAGAATGTCATTCCAACCGAACTGATCAAATGGATGACAGTCTGAAGTCCTTTTTTGACAGAATTCGAAATAGTTTAAGCATAACTCTGGATCCTTCTTTAGATGGTCCTGAAATAAATCAAAAAATGGCTTAGAGTAACAGGTTAGATGGGTGTGATACAGACTCGAAGGAAACTGCTCCCGATAACCAACAGCTGATTACGATTTTTTTCACTTTTACTTTTATTGAATAAAAAATGATATAATTTTCAGTAACAAGGAAGCGGCTAATCAAAGGGCTGTCATACAACACAAAAGGGTAGAGTCAGGCGGTGGTGGTGGGATTCGAACACGTCCTCCGGGGTGATAATTTAATGACGTTACCACCGGACAACCACTGCCGGTACCAAGAAAGTAGGATAGTGCTGTGCTACCAGAAGAGAAGTGCGTTTGGAACATGTTACATATAGGGGATCGTGTAGATGGTACCAGAAGGTATGGTCAGCCAAAATCAACCAAACTTATGAATCTACTCAACAAATTCATGTCATAAATACGGCCAACCACGATGAAAAAACTTTGACCGGGTGTGATGACTTGGGCGACCGAAAAGGGTATACCCAGAGGAAATTTCATCGAGTCGAAATTTTACCTAAACCCCAGAAAGATCGGGGTATAAAGATCAAAGTGCAATCACTTGGACCATCAGGGTCAATCCGAAACAGCATTCATGTCACTTGAGAGAGATGCTAAACAAATTGGCATACAGTCCTAGAACCGGACGAACTATATGCAATAAAAGGTCAAGCATAAAATCCCATTTCAGTGTCAGAGTTAATGCAACTACTACATCAAGTTAGGGTACATGTGTATATAATGAGCTAACCAACAACCACATACATATATAGCGTTAGTGCTGTTGGGTTTCTTCTGTGCTAATCAATAAAACTGAAAACCTTGTGAGCTTTTCAGACCATTTGCGTTCTGACTATTCGAATTCGTGATTTCTGCGCAAAATTGAAACAAAAGTGTATTTGGTCTCACTCATTAACAGGTAGACCGGCATTTCATCAAACACTCGGATGTGCAGCCTTGAGGAATCACCGCTTTTAAAGCTAGTTATGTGCTAATCGTTTTCGCTTTCCAATAAACAGACAGTTACGCAACCAATCTTCAGTAAAAAGGAATCGACCGGTCGCAAAAGATTTATTGTAAGCGGACGGTCCCAATACCGATATGATTGTGACTGACAGAAGATGCCCAGTGCCGTGTCAACGGGGTCTCATAATAAAACATAATTAGTTCATTCAGAATTTTGTGGTTTGATCGGACTCCGGGGCTGAGCGTACCGATAGGTTTTATCAAATAAAAACCCGTGACAGTCGGATTTCCACTCGAAAATAGCAAGTGTATATGTATATGATTTCTTCTGATATTTGCATACATCATAACTGGAATGTTTCATACAAGAAAACCATCTGTTTGTAGTTTACCTTGCTAACATTGATAATCATAGTTAAAAATCAAGTCACCTCTATTTAGAGAGCGTCAGTTATTCAGCAGCACGACATATGACGGTGCTGTTTGGAATCCAGCTTAGCACGACTGTTTTAACCCCGTGTTACATACATAGATCGATTAAACTATAAATAGACACTGATGTCACGGGGTGCCCACGTAATCAAGAAGTCAACCGCACTGTGAAAGGAAGCTTATTGATTGTAATCCACACTTAATGGTTGGCAGTTGTTTATTGCTCCCATGTGAGTAATTGCCACATTTAACATATGTGGTAGTGAAGGCATTAGTGAGTAGCTTTTGCCACACCGATGATTGTGTACTAGTTGTGGCAGGTAACATGAAAAACAGTTACCAGTCAGTTTTTACAGCAGCACACGTATAAGAAAGATTCTGCATGCTACACAGGTGATATTAAAGTGTGGATAGAAGCGATAAATTCATACAAAAAGGTTACAAGCTTCTGTTTCACCTGTTGTATCTTGAGGAATCTCCTCTCGAAAATTTGACTAAAGAACAATGTAAACCGTGTGATGATTAGATAACTGGACTTCGCGATTGAACGCAGGTTACCGATCGATCAACCCGATCTTTGCCTAATTCCGTGGAGCAATGGGCACATGGCACCAGGTACTTTTGCTCACTAGTTCTCACGATCCATTTATGATCGAACATGTCGGACGTATATCAACCTCTGCGGTTATTTTTATTTCATTGTTTTTCTTCCCTTCAGATACGTGAGTTCTTCCAAGTAGCGGGCGTATTAAGAAGGATCGCACGGTCGATGATGAGCCGGACAAGGGTGTAGTTTTATTCAGCCACCAGCGCAAAGTGTATAAAACTATAATGAGTCGTTATGTTCAGCGCGAGCGGTTTTATAGCGAACCATGCCAAAGGTAGTAAACGGTGGTCTTTCCTTTTGAACTGACGTATCACGTCAACGTCCTTTAACAGCTACATTGAATGGTGGTTCCTAATGCGAATAAACATTGATCTGTCCAACATCTGTGCAGTGAATCGATATACTTAATAATGATAGGGGAAGAATTTCTCTTGAAAGTGAGTCAGTCTGTTGTGGGCCACGATTAGCCAAACGGCATGGCTACATAGAGCACCAGACAGCAGAATTCGATTCTCAAGTACAGCGCAATCCTGAAAAGTGACTGCGACAACAGAAGAGAAATTGTGAGACGATAAAATCTAACTCCATCGAAGCATGATATTACAGGAGAGAGGATGGCAAAGATATGCACTACCGAGGCGCTTGTAGAAGAATGGGTACTGAGGTGGCTGACTGTGAACACAAGAGTCTTCATTCATTGAAAAAATGATCTCGACCCATGGTTATATCTGAAGATTGGACAGGTTTTCCAATAGCAAACAATTTAAGCAATAAACCCCTCAATTGGTTGTTGGCTGCATCGTTACGCCTACAAATCACTTCCATCCTCTCTCTCTCAGTTAATCAAAGTCCACTCAATGTATTGCATCGTCTATTGAGTAGTAGTCTTGATTAAAGAGACGCATCAACTTGTCGGCGGTATATAGCCTTGTTGTCATCCGGGACAGTACCGCCGCCTAGCCAAAGTGACCACATGTTTCGCCACTCCGTCGTTAGGATGTCGGTTAACGCTCTAATCAGACGTCAAAAATGCGCCCGGGAAGAAGACAACTCATGCTCAATGTACTCACTCGAAAATTGCACTCAACAGATTTCGCGGCTTTAACGAAACATTGAATTTGTGCTTAAATATATTTAATTCATTCCCCACTCGCTAGTTCTGTTCGTAACTAAACCTTTTTTTGCTACAGACATCAGCCGCTGACAGTTCACCAAACAGTATTCCACAAAAGAGAAGGGCTGTTACACTCCGCAGTGTATTTAAAGACGAATCGCCATCCGCATCCCAGACCGTGGCCAGTGACCAGGCCCAAGCCCACTCTCTAGTCCAAGCTGTCTTCATTCATTTTCCAAAATTACCACACATTCACTGAACTGCAATTTCATTTCATTTTCTGATGCACTCAATGAATATTGGAAGTAAATCAGGGAAGTTATGCAAATATCGATAAAAACAAAGTCGAACCCTGGCGCAGGCTCAAAACCCAAATGATAGATCCCGTCGACCTTGGCTGCCCTGCTGGACGCCCGTAGAACCCTCCCTCCCGATGCCATATAGGAAAACAGCGCGCAAGTCCCTTAAATGCCGGCTCATCAAGAGTCTGAGGAATGACCACGAGAAGGATAGGAAGAAGAAAAGAGATAGAGAAAGTGGCGGCTATGGGTAATATTCGCAACCGTCTCCGTTTAATTAGGAAAACGGGCCCCAGGAAAATATGCGTGAGGTAATAAAGGAATCCAATGGCACACTGATTCACGATCAGTCTTGATCGATGAGCCGAAAACTTTGAGGCTCAGTTCGACTGGCCCTCATCGATATCTGACCCATCACCCCCAACCTATGTTGGGCAAATACTCCCAGTTGACATCAGTCTTCCATTTGAAATATAGATTTCCCGTGAATTAAAGTATCTCAAAAGGCATAAGGCCTCCGGCCCAAATGGATTGTTCCCATGGGCAATCAAGGATGGAGGCTCGGTGTTTGTCCTGGAGTTGACGGAATTTAAGAGCTCAATATGAGAGGGGGAACAGGTTCGAACTGAATGGTGTGAATCGGTAATCATACCGATTTACAAGAAAGGTGACAGATCCTCCAATGAAAACCACAGAGGAATTAGTTAAATCAACATTGCCTCTGATCTTCTCGCTGGTATCATACTCCGTCGATTGTCTGCCACACGTGAAGAGTGCACGCGTGAAAATCAGGTTGGTTTTAGACCTGTTCGAGGTTGTATCCTCCACATCTTCACTCTTCGCCAAACTCTGGAGCACCGACATTATTTTCGTAGGTCCATAAGGCCTGTCTTTATCGATTTCAAAGCGGCTTTTGACTCAGTCAACCGCTGTCTTTCTCTGAAGGATGTGCCGAGACTTTTATTTCAACATTACAATACCTTTATACTAATGGTCGAAGTCAAATTCGAGCTTACAACACTTTTTCACCCGACTTCATCACGGAAAGTGGTGTTCGATAGGGTTGCCCTCTCTTTCTGTTTCTATTCAATTTTACAATAGATTTAATTATTGAAACAACCCTATCCTCGTGCGAGGATAATGACAGATTTACTCCCAGGTGGCAGATTGTCTGATCTAGAGTATGCAGATGACATTGTGCTTCTGAGTGAAGATCCAGATAAGTTATAAGCTTTTCTGGAGAGTTTGAGTGCTAGTGTAGCCGTGTTCGGTATGCGTTTTGCACCTTCAAAGTGTAAAACGTTGCTACAAGATTGGGTTGGTCCAGCACCCAGCATCACTCCAACTGGGGAAGTAATAGAACAAGTGGATAAGTTTTCTAACCTGGGCAGCTACATTTCATCCGGAGGACGCACCACACATAAAGTGTCCGCTGGCATACAGAAGGTTCGGTTGGCATTTGCCAACTTTAGACATGTGTGGTGCTGTCGGGACATCCGGCCGTCTGGGGGGTCGACTCTACGCTGCGGCAGTTCTGCTATAAGGTGCAGAGATTTGGCCATTAAGGAAACAGGATAAAGATAAACTGTCGGTATTTGAACATAGCTGTCTACGCAGCATTGCTCGAATCTAGAGGGGTAACCGGACGAGCAACGCTGAGGTTGGGCGCAGAGTTTTGGGTAATCGCGGTCGCCCACTGGAGCAAGTGGTCAACCTCCATTGATTACGCTGGTTGGGGCCATGTGTTACGCATATCACCAAATAGGTTGTCATGGCGAGTGATGTTCGCTGAGGAAAGTAGTGGGTGGAGTGAAGCCGAGGATGGTCAAGCTAAGACCGCCACGAGAGTATGAAAACCCTAACCAAGGGACTACGTCACATAGGTCCTGTTAGGCTCCCTGGTTGGGCACCTTGGGATGACCGTAACCGATGATTAGTGACAGCAAGTAATATAGCTGTGTCAAAAACAGTGGTATTCGTGCATCTTCATAACTTTTTTCCTACCTTAGTCCACTGCATTCTCCATTTTCTATTCGCCGCTACTTTCAACTTTCTTGTCTTGATCTTACTGTTCATCCCAAATGGGTGGCCAAAAGACAGCAACGAAAACCGGAGCACAAAACTGTATGATTATTGGTTGTATAAACTGGAAACAGGTCGCTGCTAAACTCACGTATAGATAATATGCCTTAACAGTAGACCTACTTGAAGGAAAGAGGGGAATGAATCTCTGTAGTGGAATGTTTCACCTACTTAGGTAACTGCGTTTCAAATGACGGTAGCATAGTCAATGAAGTAACCACCAGCATTTCCAAGGCTCGAGCAGCTTACGCAGGATTGAAACACCTTTGGTGTAGACGCGATGTTTCGTTGAAACTGAAAGGTCGTGTATACTGCGCCAGTTCTGCTCTATGGTTGCGAGACCCTAAATTTGCGCGTGGAAGATATTCGCCGTTTTGAAGTATTCGACTGCAGATGTTTACGTAGTTTGGCGCGGGTTGGATGGAGCAAGCTTGTAAGCAACTCTGAGGTGAGGGGTCGCGTATTTGGTAATGATTAAATGGAGAATTCTTTGTCCCATCGAATTCAGATTAGTCGGCTTCGCTGGTTAGAACACGTAGTTCTCATACCCAGTCATCGTCTGTCGCACTGCGCCTTATTCGCAGTTACGGCTCCAAATTGGAAGAAACCGCGTGGTGGTCAACAGATGACGTGGAAGCGAGGCATGAAGAAATGCACAGAGAGATTAGGTAGAATCAGTGTCTCCCGTCTTCTAGATTGGGGTCCGAAAGACTCTACAACTGATTGGCTGGAGACATTAAAGGATATGGCGACTAACCGACATCAGTGGCGCTTTTGTTGTCATTTCTGAACAAGGCAGAGTGCTTGAAAAATGGTAGGCATGAACACTTAGATTGTGTGCTCTGTATTGAACATAAAGGTTCTTTTTCTTTGCCTCCCTCCAAGTAGGCCCAATCCCTCTCCATTTTGTGCTTTATCACTTGATTTGTGTACATTGTGAGCTTGGCAGCGATCAGTGAAGCTCACTTCATTGTATCTCGCTGTACGATGATGAGGGGGGAGGAGGAACGTTGAAAATATCCCTTGGTACTATCGAAACGGACGTCGAACAACGGGGACTTCAAATATTTGACAGTTGAGGGCACTAGCGCCAAAACTGGAGCGGCATCTATTCAGACCTCGTCTATGACTATCGCCACGATTATGTGACAGCCTCCTTATCATACATAACCCTGCAAGCTATACCGATTAGTTTCCAACCGTCTGAAAGGTCAATGGGGAGACAAAGTTTATTCTCACAAGGCCAGCCGACTGGGTAGCTGACTTCGATCAACTATTATCCACTCTCCCACCTGAGGAGATCTCAACAGGCAGACCGTACAGCATCCGCGCCACTGATTCCTGTTCTGGGCCATATCTCTCAGTGTCTCTAACCAAGGATAATGCTTACCCCTTGGGCCCCAACTTGAAAGCTGGCTGCGCCAACCGAAGCCAAAGTTGAAGCTAGCTTCTTCATACTTCTACGCTGTCATGGTCTGACCGCCAAGACGTTTCTGCCAGCCTTGTCCAGCAAAAGAACACAAGGGTAGATGTTGGGTAGGCATAGGCGAGGTATGACCACAGCCATTTTTACAATGATTGCCCTTGACTGTTCCATATTGTCTCATCAGATATCGTAGCCCTAAACGATTCAGAAAAACACCTTGGCGGAGCACATACAATCCCAGTCGATCGGAATCCTCAGTATGGTCGGGGGTGGGTGTCTGGGGTTGAGGCTGGTCACCCTTCCCTTGCACCTCTCGAAATGCTGCCATACTACCGAGCGTCTCAATAACCTCTGCAGAAGGAAGTTCTACTCACTGCCTTCTCGTGGCGGTGTTTTTCCACCAAAATGAGGGGATGAATAGCCGACATCCGGGTTGGTGGACCACTGGCAGTTCACCTAGGGGAGTTGATCAAAGACCCCAATTTCAAACCAACCAAGAGGCGTACGAACCACACCCACACCTTTCCGGTCGTAGCGACGGTTACCGGCTCAATTGGGCACCTTGGACGTTTGACCCCGTCCGAAAGACGTATGATCCGATGGACTGGACACCAGCTCCCAATGGACTGTGGTCTTCACGCACCACACCGCTGCCTTGCGGGTTAGGCATTGGTTAGCCAAAGGCTCCGGTTGTGGATTCCCCAAGAAAATTCACCTACCTTAGCCTGGGCAACCTGGCAGTATTCAGCCCACGTG
>UZAN01040053.1:64374-77093 GCA_900618425.1 Echinostoma caproni | reverse complement strand
CACATTATTCACAGTCGCGGTTTGAAGTAAGATGAAACCACATCGAGGTCAGATGAAATGAAAACGAGGGATGAAGAAATGTACAGAGCGATTAGGTAGAATAGGTGTCTCCCGTCTTCTAGGTTAGAGTCCAAATGGCTGTAACTGGCTGGTTGGGGACACTGAAGGATATGGCAACTAGCCCACAGCGTTCTTGGTGTCATTTCTCGTCAGGTCAGACTGCTTTGAAAGGTATGCAGAACACTTAAATTATGTACTGTGTGTCGACCAAAGCCGTTCACTTCTTTTGCCCCTCCAATTAGGCCCAACCCCCTTAATTTGTGTACATTGTGAGCTCGGCATTGCTCAGCGAAGTTCGCTTCACTGTATATCGCTGCACGATGATGATGATTATCCAATGGACTACCGCGATTACCCAAAACTCTGCGCCTAACCTCAGCATTGCTTATCCGGTTTCCCCACGGGACTATGCAGCGTAGAAAGCGATGTTCGAACATCGACTGTATTTTTATCCTGTTCCCATAAAGGCCAAGTCCCTGCACCGCAAAAAACTGACCGAACTGCTTCAGCATACACTGTAGCAAGTGGTGGATCTCCATATATTACGTGTTGCGCGTATCACGGTGCGCGAAGTTTGCTGGATGGCAAAAGTTAAAGATGGTCAAACTAAGACCTGGCATGTGAGTGCGAAATTTGGCTGTATAGGTCGCGTTCAACATTCTGGATGAGGACCTTGAATTTATTGAACCGATGGTTAGAGACGTTGAGTGGTATGGCTGAGTGGCGCTCATGCATCTACTCGTGATCGTTGCATCAAATAATGAAACCTCTATAACTCCTCCATCTTCTCTCTAAATTTCAATCTATCTTCGGTTCTTCATTCAAATGGACAGACTTAAGACAACAATTAAAACCGCTGTACAATGGTGCATAGTCAATGGCCGTAGAAACTGAACTACAGCACCAAACTTTCTATTTCTCGCCTTAACCTAAACTGACAGCCAAAAGACAGCAACCAAAAACGACGTATTTTTGGTCAAAATTTGATGTTAAACTAGAACCAATCGTAGTCAATGGACTACCGCAATCCGTGACATTCATGAAGCCTACGGGACAACTACTTCACTCTGCAACTTGTTCACTAGTTATATTTGTCATCTATTGTTCTCAAAGTAAGTTTCTTTATCCTGGAATCACAACAGCAAAGGTGCGATGATGTAGACGAGAGTTGTGGATGCAGAATACGCGTCCTAAACAGCGAATCCCATGAAACCGAATTTGATGATTGTGAGTTACTAATCGAATCCTTCAGTAAGGTTGCCTGAGTTGGGGTAAGCCCCTCGCCACACCCTATGGCGAGCTTTTTATGGCGAACGAGTTCAGTTTGTACAACCATTAACCATGCACTATCGTGCGCCGGTTTCGGTTGCTGTCTTTTGGCTGAACTTAAGGAGAAAGACAGGAGAGGTAGGATCAAGGATTTCAGTGGACTAATGTTGCAGAGGAATTGACAAGATGCACGAAAGCCACTGTTTACGACACCCAGCCATATCACTGTCCCTAATCATCAGTCAAGACCATCTCGAGTTCCCCAGCCAGGGACCAATGTGACCCAGACTCTTGTTTAGGGTTTTCATACCCTCATGCCAGATCTTAGGTTGACCACCCTTGACCTTTTTCCACTCACTACCTGCCTCGGCGAACATTGCTCGTCGTGGCAACCTATCTGGTGATATGCGTAAAACATGCCCCAACCAACGTAATCTATGGAGGTCGATCATTTGCTCCAGCGGGCGACCGCATTTACCTAAAACTGTGCACCTACCCCCAGCATTGCTCGACCGGCTGCCCCACCTAATTCGTGCAATGCTGCGCAGACAGCGGTGTTCGAACAAAATACTTCCATTTTTCTGTTCCTGATGGAATAAATGAAACGACAATACACGCCGGGAAGACATGCCTGATTGTTCAATATATATATACAAGATGATGATGCTTACGATCAAATATAAAAACATCAGTTAAGCACTCAGATAATTTAAGACTATGCACAGCTGAATGGACGCATTCGTTTAAAACCCACAGGACAATCCAACGGACGGAGGCTGACACTTACATTCGATCTACACTATGGACGGGAATTAACACTCTGTAGACACAGTCTAGTATTTAGAATATTAAAACTAAGTGAAATCTTGACATCTAGAAAACACCAATATCGGTGGTGTCCACTGTTGTCAGAAATGATATAGAAGGGGGAAAAGTTGAAGGGCACTATTGATAATGCCCAACGAGATTTGGCCTTAAGTCTTTCATGTACATGGTAATCCGATAGTTACCCTCTGACAGTAAAAAATAAACTGTAAGCGGTAAACAAGATAAATATTAAAAACTCTGAACTGAGCCATGAGCCGACACAATAATAAGCAAGGATACAGAAAATAATGCACCAAGTTAAAAACCCTGTGATATAGTCCACGAAAAAGCCTACAGTGCTCCTTCCAGAGATAAAATGGTAAAGTGGACTGAACTGCGATGAAACTCACGTGCACGGAGACATCCACGGATAGAGCAAGAAAAACAGACGAATGAAGAATAAATCATTACTTCTTGAACAGAATCATTCAGCACAATGACTCGAGCATCATCCACTGACGTACAGCAGAGAAATATTGTCCAAGGCTCGAAGAACGTCAAGTAGAATCCAGTCTCGAGTGAGATGCTGAAAACAATCACACTGATAACGGGGCAGCGAGATACTGACACGTCAGTCGTGAAGACAGGGGCCGTACAACACTGCGGCCATGTGTATGAAGATTGAGGGATAGGGGCTTTCCATTTAGGTATATACAGAGGAATAACATATTTATAGATATATATGTATATGTATGTATGTATGTATGTATATGTGCATGTAGTTCGATTGCGGGCCAGTCACAACAGGGTTTGCTGTGTGTACGACGAATTGATGTACCTTGACGAGCAACGAACCATTTTGCAATCACAGCTAACAACAATATTGCTGCCCTTACAAGGTTGGAAAAAAACAAAATGCTAGAAAAACCTAGGGCACGACTGTCATGCGCTTTGAGCACAGACCAGTTGAGGGGAGGGGGAAGAACGCTTTGTGCATGCACTGATGAGTACTGACCGTGGGTCCTGCATTAAAAAAGCTATACAGGAAGCGTGTGTACAGATCAGAGGATGTGACAATTACAAAGCCGCTGCCTAATTGCACGTGACTGGAAAGAGCTGCAAAACAGAAACAAGATGGACGAGTGATGCGTAGTTTAGATGGAGAAGAGTAAAGTTTTACTGTGGTAGAAAAACCTAACAGACACGCTTTACCATGAAAGACTAAGCCAGCCCAACGCCCAGAATAACATGCGACATCTAAAGGGGTAAGAACTTCGAGCTATGGATGAATGATACAGGGCTCAAATACTTCAGGAAATAAAGTCAAGCAGTTTCACGCAAAAGCAGACAGCTCTTGCAAAAGGCGATTAATGATCTCCAAGAAAGGACCACATGAAAATGCAAAATACAGCGAAATCACAGCTTTCCGTTCATCTACCAACGTTGAGAAGTTTTGGGGCAGTTAAAATGGAATGGGAGTGAGTAAAACATTAGCATTATGTCAGCACAAATAAGGAAAAACGGCCGGTGCTGACAGACCTGGGTGCATACCCATAACTGACAAAGAAATGGACATTAGATGCGCGGCATCCAGGCGTCCAGAGATCGAAGTTTCACAAACGCAGTTACCAAGACGATAAATCAACAGCATAAAGTAACACGGGGGGGGTTGGTGTTTTCACTGAGATTTGAAACATGGGATGAAATGGACTACATGGGCAACGAGAAATTATCAACGATGTACCTTACTTTGAATCCGTGTATCCGTGAATGCACACAACATAGGAAAACTCCCAGGCTAATGAAGGATGAGGTGAGACATGAGGCTTTTTCTTGGCACAATAAATGACTGAAAGCTGCCGGAGTTCTGATCTGAAGCACTGACTATGATGCACGTAATTGAAAGGAACGTTGAATAAAACGAACAACAAACACTCGATGGAGACGGGCAACGAGAGATGTGGCGGCGGGAACAGCAAAGAATCGTCAGAAAGCTCTACAAATCTTGCTGGTGTAGGTAGTCCTAGAGTGAGATCCATCCGGGGTACAGTAGACGATCGGAGTCTCCTCCGGCGAAGCCGCACCACTGGATGTAATGGTGATTTCTTCAAAGCCTGAGTCAGAGCTATTGGCATCGAATGCATCCAAACCGGTAGGCGAACGCGTCGATCCCAATGGCGAAGCTAGATTTTTCACATGTTTGAACGCATTGAACACGTACGTTTGCCCATTCACTGGGCTATCAGATATGATAGTATTGCCAATAATGTGGTGAGGACTCGATGGTCCAAAAGATGCGGTTAGTTCAGAACGAACACCTGAGCGAAGATGAGCATCCATTTCGGAATCATCTGAAAAAGCAAAGCATGTAATAAAAAAACGAAGTCGTACCAGAAGAAGTTGTATTGATGGAACACTCTGAGCAGTTGCGATTTCTTTCTCTCCAGCTTTGAAGCTTCAGTGAACGATTGCGCTTTTCTTCCAACTTTTTCCGAAGTGTTTGCCGTCTCTTGTGTAGTTGGACGGATCGTTGTTTTTCACTATCCTCACAACTTTCCAAGCACTGATTCTTTTGCCTCAAGTACTGCAAGTAAAATTACACATTGCGGATATAACAAGTTACCTGGATGGTAGCCGTAGCCTTTTTGAGCACGGTAAGCATAGTGATACGCGGTACGTCATTATCAAAGTTAAGATGCTCTTTCAGTGTTTCCATGCATGCACGTAAATGAGCACGACTACACACCAAGGGCATTAAAAAAGTAGAACATTACATACCGGCTCTTTTCCAATTCGTTGTGAGTGCATCTTATATTCGGTAACGGGCGTTTAGGTCCGTTATATGGATAGTTCGATGAAGAACTAGGATATTTACTGTCGTAAATATTCCTGTGAACCGTTCTTTGTTCCCATCTATCCGTACTTAAAACTCTCTGAGGTGAATCTAAAAAGTTATGCCACGAATAAATCAGGTGTAATTATTGGAAAAATATTCACCAGAACGCGAAACAAACAAAAACATCTGGTGAAATTATGTTACACTTACCTTCCTCATCAAGCTTCTTTGCTGCTTGTAACAAAAGTAACAGTCCATTTTTGGGTTGTTGGGACAAAGACATAACACGCCAAATAACAAGGGGATAACCGATACGGTTGTGGCGAATTAAGTCAAACACGCGCTACACGGCTTTTATAGCTCGACCTTCGTTGTGATTGGTTGATAGATCCTATGGCAGGTGGTCGATATCTCTCCATCCAGTCCACGCACTCAAGCCGATCAGGTCACAGGCCCTAATGGACCAATCAGCACGCTGCGTCACGTTGGTGAACGGCCTATGGTTGATTTGCAGCGGGCAGACAGTCCAATGGCTATGACCCCCTTCACGGACGCGAAAGGAAGGATGACACGCGGCAAATCACATGATTGCCGCGAGTGAAGCGATGGTCACTTTAGTTTCGTTGCCATCGCACCGAGGGTCCGAGCTGTTATTGGTGCACTGCAGCCGTAATTTAAGTGGTAATTTTTTACTCTCACATGTGTCTATGTAACGAAACAAACAGTTTGCATTTAACACTGGTGATAACCATTAAAAGCACACGGTATTTATACTTGGTTGATGTTTATGACCAAATTCTAATGTATTTCTCGCTGTAATGTTTGTCGTAACACCCCACAAGTCGGTGTAGATATTATTTGTATTACTTTTTATCGTGCACCTTCTTGAGTTGAGAATCTTTGGTCTCAAGAGATGGAGAAAATTGATGGGCTATAAACCACATTACAAAAGTATGGTTTGGCTGTGTATCGTGAACTCAGGTCAGTGTTTATAACTGCAAACCCTAGAGCATCCTCGGCATTCGTCCCTTCACGAACGGTCATTCGCTCACTACTTGTTCAAGCAGCTCAATAAAGTACTGCTTTTGAACCCGATATTGATGTGATCCATAAGAGATGCATATAAAATCATGTTAACAGTGGGTCGGACTCATGGATCTCTTTAAAAAGGCATGAACCTACACTATGTAGGCAGCAAAATTACGCTTGAGAAAGTTTTCATGAAGTTTGTGTATCATAAGATCGGGTCCATGACTCATCTCTGTTTGCTTATTGAAAGAAATAATCATGTGCTTCAAAACATGATACATTTAGGATTGTGATTGTTACAAGCAAGAAAGTGATCGATTTGTTCCATTAACACCAGAAAATTTACACCCCTACAACATCAGAGGAGCAGCCTCATGTGAGCCGTGCTTATTAAAAAAACACGCCAAGTATACAGCCCCTAAGGAGCATACATTGCATATCAGAGAAGTTTGCATAAAATGCGCGGCAAACTATGGAAGCCTGAGATCATCACTGCGTATTCGTACACTAAGTAAAATAGATGCTTCACTTATTTCCAATAACCGGTGTGCTACCACAGTGGTTTTTCTAACGAATTAGGCATAAAAATAACCATGTGCACGATATGGTCTGAACCGTTGACTACGATTTACCTGCGTGATCACATCACTGAAAGCGTTGCAAACTAAGGTGGACTCCGTGTATAGAATAAGGTAACCAGGGTCCTCAGGAGATCGTTTTTTTTCATTATTTCAACCTCCATTGCCTTTTTGTAGTATATCTAAATATTTACACAATACATGTACATCGTACAAAGAATAATAATAATAATTGCTGTCAATTTCCTTGTGATTTTTTTTACTCTACGCGACGATTTTAATCCAAGCCAATGCAAGAGAATGTTATTTTTTGTGATATCGACTTGTCCTTTCTTGGATGCCTGGTTCGGACACCGTGCTGACAATTCGAATTCCTCAAATACTGAGAACTCGTGGTAACATGACAATCCCCAAAAACACGACTACCTCCTGTTCCGTCATCTTTTATTTTTTTTAGCCTCCTTATGGAACATGTACTCATACAAGCGATATTCAGGAAGGGATAAGCGGCTAATCAAAGGGTCTCGATAAATATAATATGGGGAGATGAGTTGGTGACGTAAACCGATTGGCCGCCACCACCCATCATCGTTCAAATCCAGTACTCTCCATGATTCATTCCTTAAACTTAATTGAACAGAAGGTAACTGACATCAGTAATAACGACAATTCTATCTTCTATTTCATCATGGCTATATGTTCTCCTCAATTTCAGTAACATAGGTAGTTCTGTAGTAACAGTCGAGGTCATCGTCTCTGTTGAATCACCTTCCCTAACTTCGAATGTGCTCAAAAAACTGAGGTAACTGAAGCGCTTATTAAAAAATACTTGTCTAATGACAGCCTTCAGTCACTCCGACCTAAGCATTGCTTCATCGCAAGTACAACATGAGTGGAACCCGAGACAATTGGAGTGGGGTTCACACTGTACCGTCCCGCCTTTTTAGCAATCGAAAATCCACAGAGTTTATAGCATTCATCGCGTGTGATCGGTTCTCGTGATTTTTGTTCACTATCTGGAATTCATTCTCAAGAAAAGTATCCTGAACATGGGAAGCTGAAACGGAATAGAGGCCGATCTAATGTTAAATCACGGTAAACCAGTATGTCTATGATGATTAAATGAAACTGGATGAAATTAATGCTAGTAAGCCTTATTGAAACAGCACAAACAAGTGACTCACAGGATACGATCGATTACAAATTGCAAAATATTCCCATAGACAACGTAGAAATCGGTATTCGCGAAGAAATTTCTTTTCGATATATCGCATCAGGGTTTTACATATATAAGGTGATCATAGCACAGGTATCTGATTGGCTGATATTAGCTCAATTAGTAACAATGACACAAGCAAGCAAACGAATATGACAAGGCTAGTGATAATCATAGTGGGGGTGAGAGGACAAAGGTCAAATGGAAAACGTTAGAGAGATGGCCAGATTAAAATGAAGTTTGCGAGCTAAGACAAGAGAACGGAATGAAGTTACGTTAGATACAGTAGAAACTATATGTCATTGCATAGCAAGTGATATAATCATGATCATGATCATCATGATCATCATATATATATATATATATATATATATATATAAACTCCTGATGCGATATATCGAAAAATGTCTTGTATATACCTGTGGTACATCGTTTTATGGCATTGCTAGTAGTTTGACTGGAGCTGAATCTTATTATGACTTAACTCTAAATATTAGCATCAATACGACAGAGCGTGGTGCACCTAATATGTGAAGAATAGTTCCGTCAACGTGAGGCATATGTGTGCACCCCGACACAACCGGTTGCGTGCATCATGAGGTTGAAGCACACAAATGCACTTCGCATTCAGAGTCTCGCTGTGAATTTCGATCTAGCGAGCAACCGACATCCAGTGCCAACGCCATTACCTTCGCCCAGCAGTAGCGCCAATGGCGAAGTAGCTGTTGGAGACGATCATCAATGTATGTATGCATGTGCGTAAACCCGTTTAGCTACAGCTGTATGTAGAATTATAGGGGGTGTGCACAGCGTGACCTTGAGATTCGTCACATCACATGTTTGGTCGTTTTTACCGAGCCATCTGGAGTCGGTTATCCAGTGGGCACTGCACAAGGAGCGAAAGAGTTACTTCTGAAGGCAATTGTATATCGGATGAAATAGTACGAAATAGTAAATTCCCAGAAGTTGGAAGTCTCGCAAAGGCATCCAAGTGAGATGAAAGAATGGCGGGGGATGAAAATCAGATTGTTTTAAGCCAGAGGTTGAGTACCCGGCAAGATTCTTTTTTATAAGTTTATCAATGTTACTTTCATCCGATTTCCACCCATTCTGGTTAGTATTTCCTCAGTGTCCTCATCCTTCTCCTTAACTCACTTTTACAAGCTAGGTCGAACGATATGAGCTGATGATATTACTGATGCACATGTGCATTACACTTGAGATTTTCTCATTTATATTAGTTATACTTCTTTTAATTGAATGGACAAGTGTGCCATCCGTTTTCAGGAATGAGTTAGGACAAACAAAAGGTATATCGTTGATACAATGATAGACAGAAGTTGGGTGACGCTGGTGACGTGATGACGACTTACTGTACTTGACCATGGATGTGTAAAGAATGATATAAAGAACACGTGGTTTACTACCGAAATAAGCGATTGTGTTGATAATCACTGGTAAATATGCCATGGTTCTTACGAGAAAATGATTACAGCAATCCCGAAAACTGGAAATGAGCCACATGCACTGTGAACTATGCGGAAAGCCGATCAACAACAGTATTATTTTCAGTATTGGTTTTTGTAAGAGCGTTGCGGCAACTTTTTTCATCCGATTTACCCATTTCTTTTGAATGGACAAAGGAGATGAAGACCTCCCGAGGTTCAGGTTCGAATACTAAACGGCCAGTGTTTCTTATATTTATCACCAATGGGGTTACTTACTTAATCATAGTTCCCCTGTCGAAGTGAAGTGGTTCGTCCCGTTTCCCAACCCCGGTAACAGACACCGGGATCTGCTAGCGAAAAGCAGGCAGCAAAACATGTGAATATGATAAACACTTCATTAATGCACGTGATCGACTGCTTGCCAACGTTCTTCCAACAGTCGACATGAGTTCATTTTAACACTGATGGTTTTACTGTTGTGTGAGAATGATGGAGGATTTGATTTATTTAAAGGTGATGTGCAAATGGGGTATGAGCTGAAGCACTGAACAGCTGTTTAAACCTGGTTAAGTCTCATCATCCATCGATCTAACTGGGGATCAAATCTGGGACATCACAGGTAGAAAGCAAGAATTTGAACAGATCGTTTTTACATTTTCTTCATACCCGATATAGCACAACCCATTTTTGCGAGCTTGTTGCGGGTATCGCACCTCGCTTATCTCAGCACTACCCACCAGGGTTATGATTCGTTTGGAAACTTTCGTAACTTTGTTATATCAGCCGCCCGGTGGTCGAGTGGATAGTATGCTTGCGTTCGACTTGTGAGGTCGCGAATTCGATCCCCAACTGGATTCATGGACTTGATGAGACCCAACCAGGTCGAAACTACTGTCCAGTGCTTTCTATTTTTTCGGTTCATGCCTCATTTACACGACCAATTCATCACAGTTAATCAGTGTTGCTGTTATCGGCTGTTCGCAAACAACCTCGACGAGACAAACCCAAGGGGACGTCAATAATTGGATCAGGGAGATCATGTAATGTCTTTTTACTTCCTTTTCCCATTTATTGAATATACAAATGTGCAGTCAAATTTCAGGAATGGGACTGTGGTCATACAAAGCCTGTCTGGGGAAAATATAGATATAGGGAAGACGGGCGGCGGTGGAGCGGTTTGAACCCGGGACACCCGGGTCAGTAGTTGGTGACCTAACCACTTGGCCACCACCGCCTATGCGTTATGTTTGCCGTTTGACGTATTTGTACAAAGTGGTTTGGCTTTTCTCTGGATCATAATTTACCGAACAAGACGGAGAGGTATTCTATTCACAGACAGGATTGGAACATCATACTCGTTTCGTTTGGTCATCATAACCGCACTGGGTGATGACAAGTTGTATCGCCCACGACATCCTGGGGAATTTAAAAGAGAATGAAGGACCGATTAGGTCGAAAGACTGGATGACCCGTTCGGAAAATTGATGTTTCACGTAGTTTTCACACAGACACACTCAAAAGAGAGGTAATACACCGCTCGCGCGCCTTGCTCGAGCAAACAACGGTGCATAAGAGCAACTGAACTGCTTCCTGTTGGACCCAGTGAACAAAGAAAGAATGCGGTGGGACTTGTTACGCACGTGCGCACATGTGTTCATGCGTATGCCCACGCCTTCGGGGACCCTCGACAGAGGTGGAGCTGTGATACGTTGATTAATCCACACACAGCCCTGGGCACGCTCACACACATATATATATAGATACACGCACGATCGCACGGGCGTGTGTTGGAGCACTTCACACGTCCGGCAAAACCAGTGGCCGGGCAAACGAGAGGACATCTGTGTGAGAGGGGGGAGAACGTTGAAGAAAGATGGCTTTGTTCTCTGCGTTTGAGAGGAGGCAAGACGTTGTCGCCTTTCGGGAGCAAATCCTCATGAATACAGAACGGTGTGGGTTCCGAACTGCGGGATTCATACCTAGCACGAACAACAAGAACAAAGCACTTGGTAAGCCTTCGATGAGTGGAGTGACAGCAACCGGCTGAGGGGGAAGGAATCAATGGGTTTGTTTATTTACTCCCATCTCCCTGGTCGATAGCGCCGGTGAGGTCAGGGAGCCCATTTTAAATGATAGCTATTTCATATTCTCTTTGGTGTCCTTGAATGATGAGAACAATTTACGTTTCAAGCCCAACACCACACAATAACGATAGATAGAAGAAATAGCGCTAATGTAATCCAAGCCGTCTCTCGCCTAATAAGGCACTTATCGTAGCCGTAAGAACTTCGTTCCGCAGTACAAACTACACTACTAGCCGCCGGACAAGGGTCTACATGACTCGTTGCACACACACACATCATCCAGACATCCAATTCAATTTCGCCAATTGATGCAATAATATATCATCAGCATTATCGTTCGCCAAGGGCATCAATGAAAAATAGATCATTGTGTTTTTTATCGTTTGCAAAGACTGGAGGGGAGAGTGACAGACCACTTAGCAGATAATCCGGTGTTTCATCTTCCAATTACCACTGTGCTGGTTCGAGTAGAAAACAACAACAGTCTGTGAAACTCCGTGTTGTTGTTTCTCCTGCACTACGGAGCTGCCCTCGTAGCTAGGACGTTTTTCGTGGTGAGAAAGATGACGACTATATTACAGACAACAAAAAAACATCTTTGATGGAAAATCTAGAGGTGGACTAAGGAATCAATATTATCCGATGTTTTAATTTCTTTTAATTGAGGGTGGTAGACAATTCTACCGTCGTCCGGGTCAGTACAACCGCCTAGACATTGGGGCGTTATCTGGTTCGCCATTCCAAGTTCCAGGGCTAGGTTGCCGGTTACTCTCTCATCTCACCATGAATACTAAAACTAACAGGATCAATTCTCAAGTGCACTCTCACTCGACAAACACACTCGCTAACATTCGCGGTTTGAACCATATTATTGATTCTGTACATCAATTTTTTTCAGTCTACTTCCCCTCTTGCTCTATTTTTATCCGAAACACGACTTTTCGCTTCTACAAACACCACCCACCTTCAGTTTCCCAATTATTCCCTTCACACTTCGTTCATCCTCAAAGCTGGTTTTTGTGCTCTCATCCACCATTTAATTGTTTCTGCTACGTTCTCCCACTTGAATCTCAACAACCTCGAGTTCCAGACTCTGTGGCTGAAACTTCGGTTCCCTTCTTTCAATTACTACTTTTGCACTGTGTACCGTTCCCCAAGTAGTAATTAACTTTCACTATTTGATGTTTTATTGGCAAACATAGATAAGATTGCTGAAGCAGACCCCAACGCTCAGGTCACAAATTTGGGTGATTTTAATGTCCATTGACCGTTACACTCTTCAGGGACATCGCCCCTTTGACGTGGAGTAGAGTCATTTGCCCTATTGAACAGCCTCCATTTACTGATTGATTTACCGATCCGTATCCCCGATCGTGCCGGTGACCATGCTCA
>UZAN01040053.1:37649-63660 GCA_900618425.1 Echinostoma caproni | reverse complement strand
ACAAATGCACAACCATCATACGGGAGGCTGAGGAGCACTTTGTTGAGCGCAAGGCAGCATAATTGGCGACCGCTCCTTCTGGAAGCCGGAAGTTCTGGTTACTCGTTAAGGAAGTCTCCCGTAACTTCTGTTCCACCAACTTTCCATCCACCGCTAAGCCATCCAGTGACTTAGTATCCGACCCGCTGGGAAAAGCAGAAGCGTTTGCTTCCCATCTTGCTTCCAGTTCCACTCTTCTCGAATCGCCCATCCAACCCTCCGCACACCCTACAGCAAACCATTTTTTCACACCGCTCATTCCCACCAGAAAGATAAGTCAGACCCTCTTGTCGCTGGACCCACATAAGCCACCTGGGCCCATCGGGAGGCCTCCCATTATCCTCAAAATGTGCGACTCAGAAATGGTTCCCCTCCTATGTCGCTTATTTTGTCTCTCTTTCAGTTCCGAGATATGACCAACCCCGAAGCGACCACTCTGATCCAAACAAGTACGGCCTGTGATGATCCATGCCTACGTGATGACGCCTACACTGGAGAGGCGCATTACTGTTTCTGGACGTCTGCGATCAATCAAATTTGAAAGGTGACGTCAATGACATGCATACGCATCACGGCTTCTGACTATACGCCATTGGTGGATCGTACCAGCCAATCTGAGACAATGCAGACAGAATCACAATTATGCGAGCAATACTACAATATGATTGGTAGAAGCCTAGATAACCAATGACCTTCTTTTGTACATGCTATTTAATCGCCTTCATCTCTTCCAATAAATGAACTAGGAATTGTCCGTCTTGTAGCCTTTTCCTCGCGTCTCAGTTGCGTGGGATATCGCGAGCTCGTGCCATTGCGGTCCAGTGCTTCCGTCATCCAGTCCGTGATAGCTGATCCTAGATTCGTGTCCTGTCATTCCTATTGCGTGGTTCGTGTTCTGAATTCGGCGCGTATTACTACTACTAACATTACTAAGATTATTGCGCCGCCCCATCTTTCTCACAGCAGTCATTTCGAGGGTTATGGAATCCGTTGTTGCTGATCAACTCTGCTACCACCTGGAGCAGAACAATATTTTTCGCGACCGCCAGTCCGGTCTCCGATCGCATCGATCTACCAATGGTCTTCTGTTGCTCATTTCGCGTACATGGCCAGCGGCACGTGACAGCCACGGAGAAATCCATGCGGTGTCATTGGATCTATCGAAAGCTTTGGATCGTGTCTGGCATTCCGGTTTGGCCGCTTAAGACTGGAGAAAGCCAAATAGAGGCTAACAGAGAAGAGAACACAACATGTCGATCTTGATAACCAAAAATACTATCCGGGGTGCACTACTGGGTTAAACTTAATGATACAAAAGAATCTGTCACACGAGAGCGTTGACAACCTAAAGGACTCCACAAAATGTCTGGATCCATGTGTGTTAGGAGTGAATAAGCCGTTAATTTAATTGTTAAACATTCATACAGAAAAGGGTGCTAAAGCATTCATGTTTGTACGTACCCAGCAAAAGATGAGCTGCTATAATTGGACTGAATAAGTCTCGTGATGGTGCAGTATCGGTTCGAGGATCACTACTGGCTGTTTTTTGTGAAATTAGGAATGACGACTTGTAAATCACTCCCCCCCACTAATATCTACATAATCCCCTTATTATTTTTCGCGTAAATGGCGGTTTTGACCGTCAGTTCATCATGTCATTACGTCCCCCTCAACTACGATCCCATTTAATCCACCTACCGGCTGGCAGTCTCCACACGACCAACCCCACCTCCCTGAAGATTATTTGTATAAATGAGTTTGAAATGATTATGACTGGCCGATACAGATGTGAGATATTAAAGGAAGGTATGAATAGAGCACTATGCATAGGAAAGAATACGTATGCACAGCTTTTTACAAGCAAAACTAATAAATAAACCAATAGAATTTCAATTAAACCAATGTAGATAATAAAATCACACTTTGAAATAGCATTTGACACTCGTTTGATGAATGAAACCCCCTTAGCAAGTAGAACAGAAAAGATTGAAGGATAGATGCAATTCCACGGGACAAAAGCGAACAAACTTGTAGATATTATGTGGATGTATTTTCATTGTATTCAAGTACTAAAATAGTGTTCAGTTACGAACTTTTACAAAGTGTTTCTGAACGTGATCAAACCATCTAGGATCAGAATAGAGGTAAACTCTGATTATTCGAGGACAAATAATTATAAGATCCACCATAAAAAATTGTTCAATACCTTTTTACAGATTTTCAGACAAAGCAAAAGTGTTAAAACATTCTGGAGCACAAGGAACGTGTCGTTAAAACGGATGGTGACGCGTACTCTGGTGTGACAAACAACCAATTGCAACACTACCTACGCAATTGAAATTAAATAATAGTGCAGTAAGATCACATATGTACAGGGAAAATAGAAACTTTGAGAAGGTTACAACCGACTGACTGTGGTCCATTGGTGACTTCAACGGAGGAGGACCTGTGACTGATTCAACAGCTCGGCTTTTGTCGATTCATGAACCAATCGCGCAACCAAATAGACATTCATGATGGAATACTACGAAGAGTTGAGTTAAGAGTTGAGAATTAGGCTTCCATAGTTTTATTACACACCATCGAGTGATCAACAGAAAGGTGAAATTCCATGGTCAATACAACCCACTTTTCGATCATGATAATCGTCAATCTAAGCCCTGGAATGATGAATTACAGAAGGCCTCAGTGGCTGGGATGAGGTATTGAGCCAGACGAGATCAGAAGTAGCTACCAACAAGTTGTGATGGCGGTGGTGTAGTTCGTAACTTGGAATTTGGAGTCCGAGGCACGTCGGTGGAAGCGATTTAAAACTGCCTGGCCACTACCACTCCCACCACCATTTTTGTAAATCCCGCCGGAGAACAGTCATTGCGTCGTAATATGCTAACGATTTACTTTTTAGTATGTTTTTTTCACTGGAACGAATTGGAGCATTACCCTTATGTCCATCAGGTCAAATACATGCTCTCGGATCATATTGTCCTGCATGATGAAGGCACTTTAGAAACGGGTTTAAATGGCGTCGTTGAGCTTTTAAACGTCACCAAATACAACGGTATGCTAGATGATCAAGTATACCGAACTCAGCTCGATAACATAAGTCAAATGTACTGGCGTGTTCCCTGAAACAGTTTAATTGTCCCACACAGAACAGGCTCTTTTTCGCTGAGATTTTGTTTGTTCTCGTCGTTCCACCGTCTCTCCCCTGCCTCTCCCCGCTGGATATGCAAGACGATGATTGCTTCTCATTCCCCACACTTGTCAAGATTCCTTTTAATAGATGCAATTCTAAATTTTCACTGATGAGGCAGCCTCTGACTGATAAGTACAGGTTAACTGTTCCATGTATGTACAATGATTGTCATCATGCATTCCTTAACCGCCTACCTGCTGTATGTAGTGATCACAGGAATGTTCTCAATCTCAATTTAAAGTGAAACCTGGTGAACTGCAACACAAATAGGCCAGTGTTGATCACGTGTAGCGTGTACGATAAACTTCACATATATATAATTCCTTACTGCAGTCAATGCTACCCAGTCATGTGTTTCCAAAGTTCGCACGCACACTACTTGTTACTTTCAGAGGAAGGTATGAATTGATTTCTGAAAGTCAGCCTACAATATTACACCGAATTTCTTACTTTAGGGTCAAATATTACTTTTGTAAGGGTACAAACCTAATCGCAGATAGAGAACGCCTCACAGTAACTGTAAGAAAATAAGGTAAAATTAAGCTTCTCAGGTTCAAAGATCATAGAGAGAAGATTTGAACTTTTGAGGCTACAAGGCAAATCAGTAGTCAATGTTGTTGTGCCGTTAGATTCATACATATTAGTTGGATTAAGTTCAATTTAAAGGCAGAGGTGAACTAAGTACAATCACTGAGCTGTTTTTAGATCTCCTCCTGCCGGAATTCACACAAATCAGCGAATACTATGCTTTTATTATTCAAATCAAGTTGATTATCGCCAGTGGCTCAACAATAGATTTTTGATTGTGAGGACTGCATCACTGGTTCACCCTAACCGCCGATGAGTATATTTCGGGATTAGATTTAACCTAAAATTTGACATCTTTTGGGTGATCCCATTCGACAATCACAGACTTTAGGTAATGCCTATGGTTTTAATATGCTGTGATCATGGGTTTCGCTCCCTTGGAGTTTATTTATTCCTTTAGACCATAACTTACTGCGATCACATGCAATGTCTATAGCCTGTGATAACCTACTGGGTTCATCCAAACTTGATGCAGCCGTTTTCTCGATCGATCAATTCTCAAACCATGTGTTCGTCCGGGACACAGTGATTTTGCAATGCGAAACTGCAATCCTAACCTATTTGCTGGTCATCACAAACTAACTCAGATTCAAGATTTTAAAATGATGAAGTTACGAGTTAAGAGAATAATAGAAGACGATAAACAGAACGAAGTGCACTTAAAATACTTGCTTTCAGTTCATTCTAAAATAATAATCGATGAAGAAGAATCATATACGGCTTACTCAAACATTCTGTCGATCACCGTCCAGAAAGGTCCGGTAATTTCAACGAAACTTATGGATGAGTGCTTCATCATGCAGTGCTGACGTACTATCAACTGCTGAAAACCGATCAGCATGGCACACATGATTTGCCTGTCAGATTAACAACCAACTCGTACTGTTATTCCATTTATATGGGATACGGTTGAGGAGTCGTAACTTAGCTGGTAGAGTGTTCGCAGTACAAAGGCATAGGCGGAATCCACGCCTACTTTCAAATTCCACCAAGACTACCGAGTTTTCACAATTAGAACAAATTAAGTTTTCATACAGATAGCTATGAAAGCGTTGCTATAAAGCAATTTGTTCTCAAACTTTATCTGATTTGGTCTGTAAGGGTCAAAGTTAGGCCAACGATATTGGTTTATGGTGATCCAACGCTGCTATTTGACTTCAACCACGCACCGTTCTCTACAGTTTCCTCGAAGCTAAAAGAAGTCAAGTGATCATGACTCATGGGATCAACTGCGACGCAAATAAAAGCACTGTGCCAACATAACAGTTGACAGCGATTGAATATAGTGTTTGAAAATTTTGGTTTTACTTGTGAACAGATTGTGTACTCAGCCTACTTTCTTCCAATAAACTAACCGCTACTTTCATATTTTTCCTGCGTCTCGTTTTCGGGATTTCCTGTAGATGATTCGAATTGCTGAAGCGCCACTACCACATGATATTCAGGTGTTCAAAAATGAACCTGGTATTCGGGTATTCCTCTTGACGCAGAAAATAGAGCATAGCGGAGTACACACTGACGTAAAAATTCGAAAGCGCATGAAGACAGTCACGCATACTTCATTTCGCATCATCAAAAATTGGAGAGTTGAGTTGAAATTGAAGTGAACGCATGAACCAGTCATCCGTACCAGTTGCACAACTCAATGGTTTCGATCTGTGTTTGGGTTAATCTGTCTGCCTTGTAAACAAGAAAGTCTTTCTCGTTCCTGGACTCTCAAAAGCTGCGATATGCCGATGGGAAAGGTACCTAACCACTGCAGCCTCTCCACATCTATGGGGATCCTTTTCCGCTTTAGTGTAACAGCATGAGAGCAAGTTGTCATTGCATACACACTCAGTTGTTTACACAAAATAACGATAATCAGAAATCATGTTTCTGATCCTCGTAACTGAATCAGGAGAAAAAACGCGTAGCAACAGCAAAATAACAGTTGCACGCAGCGTAAAAAACTAGGATTAGCGATCGTGTGTGTGTGTGTGTGTGTGTGTGTGTGTGCGTGCGTGAAGAGTATTTCAAAGGTGACGTTTCCTCTAAGGCTTCACTGAGAACGAATTCAACCGCTAAAGTGAACCTAGCTGCTGACCGTACCAGTTGCTTTCAATCAAGTATGAAATGATCATTGATGACAAAAGACAGATATAGAAACTATTACAATAAGTTATGCTGTGCCCGGGTTCGGAAAAGTCCTACGCTGAACTAAAACATTGAATGTACTCAGAAAGCTCTTAAACCGTTTCAGCTACCCACCCCCCGCGTGTAAAACTGTATTCAATAAAACGAAAGAAAAAGGATTAATATAATCATTGATATTACCTTCATTATTATGAGATTAGGCGATTGACGTGCCCACCAAACCAATCTCTGAAGTATCGTTTACGCTTCTCCGGGGACCTCGAGGATGCGGCTTTCCGTTTTGCTGGCGTTGGCGTGGCTCTCATTGAGAGAGAGGTGAAGCTACTTTCCTGAATTCCATCCCAGTCGATAGTAGGTCGTGCCCAGTGAGACTCTGAGGCTCGTGCAAAGTAAGCAACCGTCTCCGAGATAGACAAAAACTTGTTTGTCTTGTCGGCGTACGCTACAACGGACTGCAGTCCAGAGGCAGTCAAAGATACTTTTACCAAAACCTACACGACCTATTGCGTAAAGCAATCGGGCTGATATCGTCGTTTTAGCAGGATGTAATAATTCTGAATTAGAGTGAGGAGCATCTGGGAGGCCCATTTGGACTAGATTCCTATCCCTCGGAAAACAGTGAGCGGCTGCTGGTCCTATGTTCCGATTACCACCTATTCCTCGCCAGTACGAACTTCACACGATCCAAATGCCGGTACCCTACTTGACGACCTCCCTCCTTGAGTCAGCGACGGACACAGATCGACCAAATCGCTATAAGCCACAAATGGCGGGGCTGAAAACACGACTGCCAATCCTACTGGAGCACTGCCCTTGAATTTGACCACGCAGTAATTTGCGCCAAGCTGTCCATGTGCTTTGGTGGGCCTTCTAAACATACGACACAACGGTTAGACTGTAATAAACCATTCAAACCAGCTTGTCTAACTACCTTTTGAAACGCGTTAGCTGGTAAGCCAGAATAAACCCACTTGGTAACATCAATCAGAACTGGTCGCTTATCCAGAACGCTATTCATTCTGCTGGTTTAGTAAGCTGTGGTCTGGCACGTCGTGTCGTGACACTTTTGATTTCTGCCGAGTCCTTGACGTACGTCGGTCAATTCAGACCGGCATCGAGCATAGTGAAACACGACTCGTAACGAGAAGTAAACTTAGCCTAACCAGAGACTGCGAAGATCTGATGGACCCAATGCGCATCAGAGTTAGAACATGCTGGATTCATGGGAAATTCCCTTACGCTGTTTCATTTCATCCGGGTTACCAATAGGAGAGCCTTGGGTGTGATCGAAACGATCTGCGAAGCTGACGGCTGGCCCATTAACAATCAACAATGACGTCTTGCACACTGGGCGGAGCACTTTGAGGCACAGTGTCGCTGGCCACCAGCGTCAGCTTCTAACAAAGCTACTCCGGCACATTTTCCATTGTGTCTCAACAAACCCATCTGCCGGTGAAGAGGCGTGTACAGACGGTTTCACATTGGGACTTCTTAGATCACGTAGTTGTATGTTTTCATTGAGTTCTTTCATGTTTAAAGCTATACCTTAGATCTCAATTGAATAATCTCAGGAATGAGGTAAAAATGATGTCCTCGGCACCATTTGGCTTTGCGATTTGACGACGCTCCCCAATCTTTGTTTAGCCAATTGCAAACCGCGAGACACCAGAGCCTTGTCTCGTTGAACCTATTTTGGGTGTCTCATCTACCTAACGCACCTGTGGAGCGGGGTGTGACCTCTATTCACCGAGGATCTACCTCTCCATGACACAAGCGAATTTAGAATTTCAGATAACAGCCAGTAGCCCAAGAGATAATGCAAGGGACACAATAGTCCTCCGATTAGAAATGTTGTTTCTCCCTGTCACCCTTACTGCCTCATGATATCAGACCGTGATCCGCGTAGATTAACTTGGTTTGGAACACAGTATGTTTTCGAGGTACTGTGTAGGGAATTCAATTGTAACAATAGCAGTATTAGTATTAGTAATAGTGGTAGTAACAGCTGAGCCGTTATTCAGATTATAAGTAAATACAGTCTATCCATACCGACTCAAGCATGTATGATGCTCTCCTGGGTTTAAATCAGCTCGATGGTTAGAGTTGAATCGCTTCACCTTAGCCAGTAGTTACGGCTATGTTCCACTACATGAGGTAAACCACATGCTCATTGAAATCCTCCGACGGTGGGGATGGGGAAATTGATTCAAATCATAGCTTCTTGATTCTGGTGTTTGAATAGAAGAAGGGCATGAAAATGAGGCAAGAAAAGTATTCCACAATCTTTCGTAAAAAAAGGATCTGAACACCGCTATTTAGTATGTTTTAAATTATCTTATGGGAATGACTTACTGCTTGCGACTGGGTCTCTCTAGTAAAGGGAACAGGAAGAAGCAAGTTCCACCGAGCAAAATCCGTCATAATAACGGTTGAAATGGAACCAGTAGGTGATCGCAGGACGATGGGCAGGTGGTTGATGAGCATAATTTAAGGTCGGATCGGTGACAAGGTGAGCGGATTCACGGCCTAAAGGTGCCAAAGAAGAAGAAAAGGACCTGACCTAGACATGGTTAGTGTATTCCATAGCGGGAGAGTGGACTTTTAAACAGTGATAAGTAGTGATAAACCTGACAAACGAACGGCTAGATTTCCCTGGACCGAAATTTTAGATCTAACCTTTTGGCCCGGNTGCTTTATCATGCATTTTACTATTATTTGTTTTCAAAGTGAGTTCTCAATATGATTTGTGGGAAAGCACTAATTTTTAAACCGATATGGGTGATTGAATTCTCTGCATCCCTACGAAAATTGATGAATTATCTCTAATAACCAATGGTGTGATCCGCTGGATGAATTCTATTACTACTAACATCAATAATAACAATAAGTATATTGCTGGGTTGATCAGTCTCCAATTATTAACGTTTCACAAATGCACAACGCGTTTTTCAGATTAGACCGTCATCATTCTAAACCTCCCGAAACTAAGTGTGGTAGCGGTCATGGGGCTCGAGCATCCGAAAGATAAGGGTCAACTGGTTATAATTTTAAGCCCATCGCCAACCTCTGACCAGGCACATCATCTTCCACCCATTCAAAATTAGGCGTTGTCTGTGATTCCGAGCATCTGTTCATGCGAAATTCGGAAGTCTTCGAGCCAACAATGCTTCTTCACACCCAACACATTTCCTGTGGTAAAACACTCGATTTACGTTGTGGGATCAGTCTGAGTACGAAGTTTCAATGTTTTGCACCTCTGGATTATCACCAGGTGAACAGTTTTATTCCACATTGAAATCGACATATGATTGTGGAACATTAGAAGAATTGTTTAACCAAAACAAGTGTCACCATCCATCCATGATATCGTCTAAAAGCAATCGGATCTCTAGGTTTTGTCCCAGTTGAACTTTAGATAGGAGGCAAAAAAATAATGGAAAGACATAAGCCTGATTCAAATGGTCTTCAGGTGCGAAGTGATCAATTAATTTAAATGGTTTTCAAAGATCGATGAACTGGTTTAAGCCGAAAATTCAAATTGGTCATGTGATAAGCATGTACTGGATCCAAAGAAGGCACCCATCCTATGTCTTTCAGTCTGACGATTTCGTTCGATCCTTCGCCTATGAGTTATTCGCTTCTGCCATCAGACGTTTCTTTTCCCTTCAGATAGGATATGAAAAATCTTATATTTTTGTTAAACCTTTTACGTAGTTTTGGATGCACTGAACATTCATTGAATGTTCGTTTTTAAAGTGAAAAAGAAACCAATGGAAACAACAATATATTTGTAAACAATCATCGAGATTATTCACTGAAAGCAAAATTGTATAAGTTACTAAGCTTTTCCGTTATTAGTAAATATAAAGCAAAATATTAATCGATTTATATATATATATATATCCATTTCTAAATGATGGTAAATTATTTGATCCTTGGTGGAAAACGTTATTGTATCGTTATTACTTTACTACTCCCGACACAGACCGGTTTTAATTGGACATGTTAGCCTTTAATCCCCAACGAGTGAAATCCATGATAGGTTCACTGATAGTTCGTTATTTCTATCTGATTGATCTTCATCAACATCTTGTCTGAGTGAATGCATGTGACATTCGATCACCCCCCCCATGTTGCATTGCGCACATGGTCTTACTCAGTTTGTCATAACTTTCACAAGTCTCTAAATCTGAAACATCGACTCTACGCTACATGAAAAAGTTTGGTTTGATTATATATTCCATCATACCGTAAGTCTATGCCTTTTTATTGAAGGTGTCCCAGTATCAATTCAAGACGTTCTGTTATTCCGTGGATCGTATTCACTCGATATGTATTTCTGTGCCATTGAATATTGTTTGTCTGTCTGTTCCGCACATTCAGATTGCGCTCGAATTCCTACTTAGGTAAACTGACTGTCACGTGACTGAATATCAATCAGACCTTACGTGTAAGATCACTCGTTCATCCCGTAGTTGACTGAATGAAGTCAAGAGCTATCCTACTCAGTTAGCGTGCGGTTTCTGCTGCAGTGCGGTGATGCGCTAGCGCAAACAAAATCGATTATTTACCGTTTCTTTCGCTTTCGGCAGGCATCGATTGCTAGAAGCCGTGAAAATCAAAATCATCAAATCCTCCGGCTTATTTTCATCATGCACCATATCAATGGTGTTGACATGTTCATTGTATTTGGTCATAGTGAATGTTCCTTCAGATGATTGAACGGTATGCTCGTCATATACGGATAAAAACGGTACAGGTTGCTACACAAATATGCTGATTGAAGCCTCCGCGATAACGCCAACCAAGGGAGCACTCGTGACATTTTCTGGACAACCAACCGCAATTCAATAGTACCGATCAATCAGAAGCGATACGGTTCAAACAGGAGCTGTGTAACGAAGAAAATGCAAGCAGGAGATTGATGGTCTGTTTAACCAGTTATATTTTTGTACATATTTGATCTCATTGATTTATTCGAATAAACTTTACCGCTAGTTCTGTGGCCTTCTCACTGGATTTCTTTGACGGCAGATTTCGGCAAACGATTAGCAGTGCGATTCTGAGTTTCTCTTGAGATTCATGACTTCGATTATTTCAGTGATGCACTGCTTCGCATGGCACTGCATATCAGACAAACCATTTCTATGTTACCTCTCCTATTTATTGGAAGCGGTGATTCAAGCCCTACACATCAGTTACCGGACGGGTAAAGGTGACTTTTCTCCGCTGAATCCCTGTCCCATTTCATTCTATTCTAAACATGCAGACAAATCATCAGGCACAAATATCCGATGAATGAGAAACACATGACCACCGGTTCTGATTATTTAGATCGGACTCTGACGAGCAAATGCGCACATGTTTATTGCAAACGCAGCAGAATAATGAATGACCAGTCACACAAATTACACTGGATAGCAAAAAAGCGGATTGGGAACACCGATTATTTGCCTCTCAATTAAGGTTCATGTGGCTTCCATAAATACATTCGTAATTTATTGCGACGATCTCGTAGAACAATTTCGTTTGGACGCTTACTTGAGCGTTACAATATTGTGATATGGCTCCAGTCTCAGAAATGTACAACGGTATAATGTTCTAACAATTAACAATAAACGTACAATAGAGACCAGTGACATCGACCAAGGCGCAATCAAGAATAATATGTGAGTGTAACTGTCAACATTGATTAGATGATCTAACGATGACCTATGGCCTCTCAGTATTCACGCTCCTCATTTCTTCCAATTAGCTAGACAATACATTTATCGAGTTCTTCTTACATCGCAGAATTACAACGTTTGACAGCAGAATGAAAATGTGATTTTGATTTTTGAGTTACCAGTACTACATTAAATGCAGTTGAAAGTTGTTCTACTGTAGTCTTTGAATGCGTCGAATCAGATTTTGACACCTGTACCAATAAATGAATGTCTTTCTACTTCCTCTTTTATTTATTGAATTTACAAATGTACAGTCAACATTCAGGAAGGAGGGTCGCAGCCATATAAAGGCTGCCTGAGAAGACAGGTGGCGGTGGAGCGGTTCGAACCCGGGGCTTCCAGGTCACAAGTTGGTGACCTGACCACTTGGTCACTTGGCAGATGACCATGGATTAATTGAGGAACAACGACCAAAATAGAAGGAAATCAAAGAAAATGAAAGTTAACTGAACTAGCGCACTCGATTTTGTGATGCACTGAGCCGCGTATTCAGTCTTTAACTGCAACATTCAAAATATCCGTTTGTAAGTTGCATGAATTTCCGGGAATAGGTGTTCTAATGGTTTTGAAAAGCCAATAAATAAGCCCTTCGTTGGAATTTGGAAACAATCCCCCGTCAGCAAAGCTACATGAATTCCTACAGAGTTAACTTATCCACGGAATCATAAAAGAACCTTGTGACCAATCAAGTGCAGGTAAATATTTACACCCATAACAGCTGGGTACCAGTGGAAACCCCAAAGTGCATAATTGTAATCAAAATGTGAAATGCGCTCGATTCTGTCTATCAAACATCCCTCGAATCTTCCACAAAGTAATTTTCGAGTGACTCTATATCGATTGGAACAATACATCTATCAATGGAGTTTTCAGGCCACACTGAAAGCTGCGCTTTCATACACTTGATTTTAAATCAAAGCTGCGTGTCGGGGCTTTAACAATCGTTCAGACATTTTCACTTAAACAAAATGTTCCGTTATAATACAGAAGGTCGATAATTGTTGGTCGGACAGGGAATAAAAACGAAAAGAAACAGTTTTCAGTAGACGGATGTAACTCAGAGTCACTCATGGACATTGCATTTAGTGAAGAGAACAGGCGAAAAACGATGGTGATGCCAACAAGAGAATGAGCGATAACTTCATTGCAGAGTATGAGTAATGGAATTTCGCGTGCCATTGTTACACAGCTGTAATGATCGTAGTAGTAGCAGTAGTCGTAGTAGTCGTAGTAGTAGTAGTAGTAGTAATACGCGCCGAATTCAGAACACGAACCACGCAATAGGAATGACAGGATACGAATCTAGGATCAGCTATCACGGACTGGATTACGGAAGCACTGGACCGTAATGGCACGAGCTCGCGATATCCCACGCAACTGAGACGCGATAAAAAGGCCACAAGAATGGTAGTTCGTAGCTCCTAGTTCGTCTATTAGAAGAAATAAAGGCGATTAATTAACATGTACAAAAGAAGGTCATTGGTTATCTAGGCTTCCACCAATCGTATTGCACTATTGCTTATGTAGCTCGCTTCTATCTGCACTGTCTCGGATTGGCTGACCCAGCCTGCCTATTGCGTGTAGTCGGAAACAATACGCGTGTCATTGACGTCACCTTTCAAATTTGATTGATCGCAGATGTCCAGAAACAGTAATACGCCGCTCCAGGGTAGGCGTCATCACGTAGTCCTGGATCACCACAACAACACTGACACCTGGAAGGAGTGGGGGTTGGTACTGCAAACTCATAGTGTGTTCTCGCTTACACACAGTTCGAATTTCACCCTAACTTTCTCCAATGAGAACAAGTGCGTACAGTTGCGGTGAACTTAACCCACAAATGTACACAACTGCAACAGCCGTTCACATTTACATTCTAATTCTAAGATTCACTCAGAAGCACATCTTCATGAATGAGATATGGCGAATCGATTCCCGGTGAGAAGAAGAAGAAGAGGAGGAGCAGAACTGTAAGCACTGAGGACAATTCAGCCGGTGCTGATCGATTCAACATCATGCAAAGAGTGAGATCAAACCGAACCCGTATTCAAGTTGTACGAAGAATTAAACTGGTTTATATCACCAAGTACCAATTCATTCTATTCAATGTGACCAGCTATACAGGTCCTCAAGCGTTCGTTCGTTCGTTTGTTTGTTTGTTTGTTTGTTTGCATTCACGTTCCATGCACGTGTCCTCAACCATAGCAAATGATCATACACGCACGTGCACAAAACAGTATATTGAACACAGTCTCTGTTCGCTATCCGATCTTATGGACTAAATCTTACATAGTTCCCCCTCCGTCATCGCCAAATACATGAAATTTCTATGCTTTTAGTTGGAATTCAGCAAGAATGAGGCTGCATTGCATCTGGTGTCAATAAGATTCGACCGATGCTTGGTTAAAGTAACATTGCAGGCAGCTGGAACGTGTTTTTATTTTATGAGTACTGGGTATTCGAGGAATGTTGTGTACCACCGACAACATCCGAGACCAGTTCGAATGCAGTTACTGCCGCGCAAATCATTTTATGGTATGTCAACAAAAGAGGATGCTTGACGATACACAGGGGTCTCTAGCCTACTGAAGACATAACGGTTCTCTACAGTGAAGCAGAGTGAACGCTAGTGGCAATGTGACACTCCGTTTATTTATCGAAGGCGATCAAACGTTGATCGACAAGAGACGCATAAATAAGAAAAAATTGTAGTTGGTTTTGGCACACGGTGAGTACAAAAATCTGAGTATAGACCTCGCGTTATGTACGTTAGTGAGAAATGCATTTTGATGTCAAAAAGTTACCACTTGCTTCTCGGTCGAGGTTCTCCGGTCATTAGATAGATTTGATATCGATAAATATGCACTGTGTACATCTGTTTCGGATATTGCCGAAAGAGAGCTGTAAATATTGACTTGCCTGAACGTGATACACACAGGTGTTGATCAAACTGGTGCAACATCACTCTCATTTTGGAAATACTTTTAAGTTTCTAACATCAGACTTGTATATGTATGGGTAAAAGTAAAGTGTATTTGTTCCTGACGTTATATTTCACTTCTACGGTAGGAACAAATGCGATGAAAGCCAGGGTATTGCATGAGTCTGGTCGATATATANATAAGACGTGTGTATATATATATATATATATATATATATATATATATTCACACGTCTTATCGTTTGACAACGAGTCCTAGTCTGGATCGCAACGTCACAATAAATACTACCACTCAGTGCTCGCCTTCTCTTCAAAATATACATATATTGTAAACACTGGCACGCACAGTTCGGCTGCAGGAAAATCCCACATTTTCATTGGTGCATGGAAGAGATTTTGCTGATATGACTAATAAATGATAGACCAAAAGATCCAATTATACACAACGCCGTTGACTGTTATTTGATTTTTGTTCTCCGATAGTGCTCACTTGATGTCCAGTGACTCGTCAAACTAACTAAGTTTAATTACTGATCTTCAATTGGAGTCTCACTGCATCTTTCTATTGTCTATATTAGTTAACGAAGTGATATTTTCGAATAATTGCAATAAAGTTTTCGTAATCCAATTTCGAAGCTCAGCTGGCAACTGAACTCCAACAAGGGTTGAGAAAATGCAGAGTGATCAGCAAGCTCGTATTAAACGATTGGTAATCATACCAATACATTAAGTCAAGTCATTAGTCACACTGCATATAATTAATTGGGGTGACGAATAAGTCTCATTATGTACTAAAAGGATTAATTTCATCTTAGAATCGGATGTAATCTTCATAATGAGCACAGTTATTCGTTCATATTTATCATTGAGTTTCCTCGGAATGTGAGATGGGAAGAAATTAGACCAGTTTTTTAAAATTTATATCAATGTGGAGAGATTTGTTTACGTCGTTATTCATCATACAGACTCACAGTGTGCTAGAGATGCCCCCTTCCAAAAAAATACCCTAAGATCTTAGAGGTGATTTATTTCAGTCCCTTTTCGAGTTTGCTATCAACACTCAAAATTATGCACCCACGAGGCATAAGGTAATTATTTTTCAACACAGATGTGCTCGGCACATCTCACAACTAAAGGATGTAAACAGTCTCTCACCACCTAGATGCGATAGAAATCTTTGTGATGACCGACAAGGAGTAGTTTTTTCCTGTCTGGGGCTCGTCAGGAGTGCGTACGTTTGGTGCCCCGCGTTAGGACACGAACCGTGAACTTTCCAGTTGGAAATCTACAACTTTACTCCTGAGCTGAATGGTCGACAGCCATCACCTTGTGCGAATGGCTCAATGCTTGTATTTGCTCATTCAGCTTTTTACAGACAAAAGACACTGAATGATCTTGGGTACGCATTGCTGATGAGTCCCAAGCAGGACGAAACAGATGTCCAGTGCTCTTTGTCGATCATCGCAAACATTTACATCACATTCAGATGCCTTTTACTAGTGGGTAATCAACGATCTCCTGAGGAGGGAAACCGAAACCCACGATCATCAACGGTGCCTGATGACTGTGAAAGATCAAATGGGCTAATTCCAACGTTTACTGTTTAGGAGCTCTTATCACCTTGAATCTTTTTCGGCACCCACAGTCTGTTGTTATCTTTCGGTTTGAGTAGAGCTTGTTGTAACCGCATGGTGCTTGTACTACAGCAGTAATCCATCTGTGGTTCCTTACTGTGATCAGATTCATAACAGACAACACGCGAATCGCTATACACCTTACCAATTAGATCTGATACTAGTGATATCTTGTGCGTTAACCATGAATACACTCGTCTGAGAGTCCTATTCGAATAAAATCGAATATATCCTCGGGCTTCCTCCATTGGAATTTATGCTCGACGCATGGTCCTTCACAAACCTCCACAAATTCGCTTTTTTCATCTCCCATAGCACGTTGCTTTTATTCTTCACATCGAACTGGATCACGTGTACACTCCAATGCAACTCAAGGACCAAATGACGCAACAAAATGGGTCACGCCGTGACCTGAGAACGGACCGAAACCGCAATCCGGACGGAGGGACAACCACTTTCCCTACCAACCTCACTCCCACGCACCAGTTTAACGACGAACCGAATCAAACATAATGAGAACAAGGGACAAAACTGATGAATGGAGAAGGACACATATAAACGCAGGGATATAAGTAGAAGACTACCACTTCACAAGCACTGATGATGTCACCTCGGTTGGTGATGAAATGTTTGCAAACAAATTGCTAAGCGCGGCCAACAGACGAAATAGAATACTTTTGATGTGCCAAAATGATGCGTGGCTGCAGTGTTTTATCATATTTTCGAATATAAACCTACATATTGGACAGTCCGAGCGCGGCATCATTTTAGCTTTCGCCCAATCACTTGTGAAAAATCGGAAGAAAAGCTTTGTTCAAACGTTTCACTTCCGCATTAAATGTTCACCACTCATTGAGATGTCAGCGTGACACTCGCCTTCTACTTTTGTGTTGACGTGAGAATCCCATGTCGGCACCATGGTTGCTAAATCGATGCGGGAAACTTCGGAGAATATGTACTACGAGTGATTGTGAATAGGGGAGAAACAGCTGTACATTGAGCGCTTTCAACGCATTTTAGTTAAGGCGGCAGGGGGTGCGTGGGAGGTGGGAGGGGGATGAAGCACGGTCCAGACGCACTGATGAATTTATTCATTGATAGAATCCCAATTGTCAGACAGAGTGAATAATGTAATGCTTAAAAATTACATCCTTAATTCCCGGACAGGGAANGTGTGTGTGTGTGTGTGTGTGTGTGTGTGTGTGTGTGTGTGTGTGTGTGGGAATGAGAACCCATTGGGCGATTGTAACAACAATTGGATGACAAGGGAGACCGCACCAGAGGGCAAACATTTTACTCTCCATTCAGATAGCTTGACCCAATTCTCGTTTTCATCATTGTGCGGTCGAACACATGCTTCGAAAGCATTAACGCTGATCAAAAGTATTTTCTTTTGGATATATAACTGCGAACATGGAAGTCGATATTTTTGGACGAAATCGCAGATTTTCTTCTCCATGCACGAACCGGATGTGGGGATAACAAAAGAGGAAAGAACAATAGGCAAAATCTATACTGCGTCTAGTAATTTTCATAATATACAAGCTATTTGAGTGAAAATTTCCATAAACTAAACTTCGGATGGAAAATAACTTTGATATAAAATGTTCCGGGACGAATAATGATACTTGAACGATAATATCCTGCATCTTACCGATGAAGCATAACCAACGAAACTAAAACAGAACGGGCCAAAAGCCTTCTTGGAGGAAAGCTAAGCAATGGATCGTAAACGAATAAAATTGAGTACTTTATTAGTTGGTAATGAGAGAATGGCTCCAACTCTCGTTTGCAAACACCATTCTCACCTAATTTTGTGGTAAACAGTATGAGTATTAGGCCTTATAGTCACGAGAACCTGCCGCTCACCCATCGTAACCGGCCACATTAGCGGTAAGAATCGAATTGACGATCAACCTGAGGTCTTGATTAAATAGACGTGGTATTGAGCCGAATTACAGCAAAGCTACCCGCCATCAAATGTTAGTGGTGGGGGCAGGGTTGGGATCTCGGATCTTAAGGCAGCAGCACGTTATCGATTACTAATTGAACCACTATCACCACCCCACCACCACCACCACCTCCTGGTGGGCAATAATTATTCCGTCTCGTCATTTCAGGTGCAATTACTTTTACTAATGAACCAAATGCCTCGGTGTTATTCACCAGCAATTTCTCGTGTGTGTGTCACTATACTTTCGTCAAACAACAAACAGGTGCAGATGTTGATGCACACATCACGGCTATGCTGATGCTGATAGTATCACGAAGTATGAAGACATCCTAGATGCTTTTACACGAAAGATTGGCGAGGTGTGCAGCGGTGGTTCAAATCTATCCGCATTCTGCTACCAGCGAAGGTACGAATTGGATCCCTCTGGTCTACTGGTTCGAATGGGTAGCAGTGTTTCACTTACATCCATCTATCCTGCCTCCCTACCCGGTCCCGTTAAACATACACTAAGGTACAAGCGAAGGCTTTCCAAAGGTCAGAGCACCAGAGGGATTGGTTGATATATACCTACCGAATAGCGTTGAATTCGGGTAGAAGTCTCAGACTGGGCTATTCAGACAGTCATTTTCCCTTTTTGTGGCAGATTCTCAACCCCAGTCAAGTGACTCATTCAGGACTGCAACCGAAATAGGCTGAATGAAACTCGGTGCCAAAGTGTGATTTGTGCACTCGCAGATTTGATGTCACTATGGTGTGTGCAGTGTGATTCTTGTCCCAATGGCGGTTAGCTTTGATAAGACCGTAACGCATAAATTCGCTTTACACCTCGTTCAAATGGGACTGATGCACATGTGAATCCGTCGTCGGGCCATCAGAAAACCTTAATCGCGTTGCAACTTTGTATGGTCCAGAATATCAGATAGATACACACACCACCCATATTAAATAAATCGTTAGGGCTAGACAGAATGTTTGTTGGTTGCTAAGGTAGGATAGGTGAAGAGGGGGATGCTGGAAGTGAACAGATGCATCATGCATCCGGGAGCCATATGTGCTGACTCGCCGTAGCCACACAGACTTCACTCGGCTCAGTCATTCATCCAGCCGTCCATTGGGAATCTGAACGCTTAAAAATGAGAAAGCCAGGTTTTCATAAATTATCTGGTGCCTGATGTAAAGCACAAAAACTGAGATTCTGCAGGCATCCAAAATCTATGTTAAAATAAACAAGGCAGTATCCATTTCCAATGTCGGCACTATGGGTGCAGAATAGTATCCCAATAAGTTTCTATCCGTGGATTTGGTTGGGTTTCTAGCTGAGTTTCATTGACCCTCTTAAAATAGAATAGCTGCTAGAATAGTGCACTTAGCAACCTTGAGGAGTGAGAAATTCACTCGTTCAATTGGCATTGTGTTTTATCTCCCCGCTTTCTCTGGCAACTAAACTGTTGACCTTGAAAAGCTAATTACATTCGAAAATGATTCGGCTTCATACAGAGGCAATCACCATGATCTATTTTAAGGAATTGATCTTTATTAATTTATAGCGTTGTTGTATAAAGAGAGAATCATTTTGTTACTACCTTTTAAAGCGCTCCAGAGCATCACCGCACGGTCGACTGATCTTTATTATTATTATTTTTGAGAGAGAGTGGACATAACTTAGGTGACCGCTCGAAAAGTAGACATAAATCCACTCATTTCTCCAATATTTTATTAAAACAACAGCAGTTCACACTCACCAACTGGCACTGTCTACCTTTGTGTGCATGTGTGTTGAATCGATTATCTAGCACGTGACATTCCACGACCAATCTGACTGAATTGCAAAAGATCAACCCGCACCCGTTGTCTGCGCCACGCCCGGTTGTATACTACAGTCCGCTAATTTCGAAAAAGCTTGTTGTCAAGAGGAGCCGAAATCGATGAATTTTAATTGAATTTCAGGTTACATCACTCTTCGAATTTTGTTTTTAAGTGCTCACAATCCGTGTGGGCTTTGCAGATCACTATCGAGTGTTTCTTTGTAGCTCATGGTTTTTGTTTCATTCAGTACAATGTAAGGCAGGATTTCTAAGTTTGAAGGAAAAATTTTCATCAGGATCGGGTACGAGGTTTACAGAAAGCTTACATCTATCGTATCCGAATTGGTCTGACTGCACCAGTCATTTCTTCTCTATTTTTCAATCATTCGTGCACGTATGGCTACACGTGCAGTGCCATAAACTTGTCATCCCACTGAACGTACTAAAACAGGCATCTGGAGTCGCGCACCAGATATGACATTTTTGATTATCCGGCGATCGATGAGTGTAGACAATCGCATTCGAAATACGTAAGTCTCCAATCAGCACTTTCATCTTAGTTCATCTACCTTCGTGCACTTTTATCGACTTCATTTGTGATCGCGACATTAGAACAAAGTAGCACTACCTCTGATAGATTTACTGCTCGCTTATCTAGTACCTTGGATCACGATTATATTGGAAAGCATAATGGTTTGTGCTCCAATAGAACCGCATTGTTTAAGGTGATTTTTTGAATCCTCTACAGTTTGGTTGTATTGTTTTGAGTAGTGTGTGGTGTCCGACAAAGATTCCTGGACAGCTATTTTATCCGCGTCAGCAGTGATCTCAATTTTCGTCTCTCTGCTCAAACTCAAACCACCACCCTTTGCATTTAATGAGGAAACTCTCATGTCGATGGCGAACTCAATAAGAGCAGGGATGCATTAAGTTGAAATTTTATCTTTGATAAGCCCATTTGGTTAGCATAAACACAAAAGTAGTGGCGGATTTTGATGCACTAAAATATTTTCTTTCTGACTAAATTCAGTTTTATTACACTTATCAACCGTTAATGCTTTAGGTATGGGGAATAAGTTATCCCCTGTTTACTTCGATCTGCGTAGTAAATTTCTTTAGTCAAGGAGACGGATTCACTTATTATTTGCTTTTAGACTTCAGAAAAGATGCGTGATTCTAAGGTCCAGTTCATGCAACTTCCCCCAAGTAGCCCGGATCTCAATGTGATTGAAAATCTGTTTGCTGTTTTGAAGAGAGGTCAATGTGTTACATGTACATTGGACATTCAAGTCAAACGGGCGATACGTAATGAAACACAAAATAGAAAATGACTGCATAACAAAGTTGGTGGATTCGATGCCGACGAGACTCGAAAAAGTCTTAAAGAATAAAGGAAGACCGATCGACCGTTAGTGTACATAAAATTTGCATCTTGATTATCATCAGTGCTAATTTATTGTATATCAAAATAGTTTTATTCTCTTTAGTTAGCACTTAAATCATCCTGGTCTAGGTCAAACATTACTGATGAGATGGGAGTATCCGCCTCATTCTGAACAACTCTATCTGCGGAGTATAAACTAATCACGAATATCATTGCTCTGGAGACTCATCAAGGCCTGCTTATTATTATTTGGTAAATATTTGCTTCAGTATAAATGTTGTTGCCTATAGGAACCCTCAAGTGTTTCACAGGGATCCGTGGCTTCAGTTTCGATTAGACCTGTAAATACTACATATGCCCTTAGGGCCTAGTGAACTGGATAAATGAATGGGTTCATCCAAAACTTGATATTCTTATTGCGCANGCAACTATTATTTGGATGTGTTATAATTTCGGATCCTGGGCTGATACACCGATGCAAGTATAAGGTAAACCTGATCTCATCACGCTTGACCTCAGACTAACGCCCGACCGGGAATAAATTGAGGTAACACTTGTAGATAAGCACCAACTGAGCATAAGTATTTCGCATTTCTTATGTGGCATGCATTTTCCACCCAGTGTATCCTACATTCATAAGGGGGAGAATCGATCAACTTCCTATCTTTTACTATCAGTAAAAGTGGTCTCTAACAGTAACGGCGATTCCAATACTAAATACATTGATATCAAAGTGTGCACTGACTAATTCAGAATCGATACATCAAACTTGCGATTCAGATTTCAAAGAAGCGGAAATTATACGCCACACATGTGTAAGTAGCAATTTCGCCGATTCGGGTGAATGTGAGCGAACAGACACATTTCGAGATTCGCTTTGTTAGTAGGAACAAATTGGCCGTTTAAACTTGGGACAGATGTGCATAGGGTATTTATCCGGTCTGCATTCCCGGAATAGAAAGTAATATGCTCAATAGATTGCATCAACTGGTGAAGTTGAATTGGATAAATCGTGACGCGATGCGATCTGGTATTGTTGTTGTTGTTGTTGTTGTTTTTACTGGTTTGTTGGTGGTCCAGTTAGTTAAGTAACTGTCACTGGCATTCACTGAGGTTCGAACGAGCGCAGATTTTAACCCATTTCATCCGGGACGATGGAGCTTCAGTGAGAGACAGAAAGTAAAAAAAACTAACTGATCTTTGTTACTTTGAAAGCTAAGAAATATTTGTTTTCTGAACGATTTCAGTAAACCACACAAACCATACAGTCAGCTTGATTGTTATTCCTACTCTACCGGTGGGCCAGTACAGCTTGCTTGTACTGTTCCCAATCAGTCATTGCGTTTCCTGATCTCCAGATTGTGAAATAAATAGTTCTTTTAATCCTGTACGGATTGTAGACCAATCTTACAGTGGTGATACGAAGTACTACGTCGTTTGCCAACGGGGTTCACTGTTCCTGTCTCTCGCAGCAAATCTCCCCGGTGTAGGAGCAAGGGACACACACTCATTTCATTTTGTTGTCCACTAAAATCCAAATCTTGATGCCATATTTATGTGACTTGTTTCGCATGAACACGGTCAGACATGTTCTGCTCTTCAATAACATCACTTCCTCCCCGACCATATGTTAGAAATGAGGTTGGTAAACTTCTTTTGTGTGTTTTCGTGCAAACTTCAAAAACGCATTGGTGAAAGTGTTCGAACTGGCTGTTTGTCCGTTGCATAAATTTCGCTCGATCATAGCCGATCGTTTCCAACTCCTATCTCTATATCCAATATAGTATTAGTCAACTCATACTCACTTTGTGATGATTCGTTGTTCTGTGTCTCGATACTCAAATGACTCATTTGCCACGAGTTTAAACATTTAGATGAATTTTTTCGACCGTTTCAATGTGAAGTTGTTTTTGTTCAGTTGTCCAACGCAAAAGGTTTCATACGGAGATAAATCCCCGAGAGGAGCACATACGTCAAGAGAATTATCTGAGTAACGGCGAGATACAGCTGAGGCATAAGTGTTGTTTTCGCAAGGTCACGGATGAAATCACCACCAAACCCACTATGATCACGATCGGGTGAGTGATGTAGCTAGCTCCGTGATGCAAATCTAACTGAAGCGTCAGCTGGTGGACATGAAAAATCACGAAGGGCTTTGCCTGCGATGGCTGCAATGGTTTCGACCGGCACTACCAATAGTAAGCATATCGACCGGCTTCAGTTAGCATCAGACTAAACAAGGGAGCAGGATAAAATCGAAAACGGCCGAAATAAACGTTTTGCCGCTACTGGGGTGTACAAGACGCTGGTACTGCTTACGTGATACAATCCAAATTTCGAGAATATGCAAAATACAGCCGTTTGTGGAAAGTTGCCACAAATCGCAGGTGAGAAGTTCACGGGAAACAAATTATGTTAATTTTACAAACAATAGAATGGCCAAAATAGTCGTTTGGTTGCTTTCTCTATGATGTTGAACCGCTGACGGTTGTGCAGCGGAGTGTATCATGGTATGACTGATGCATTCGTTTGTTCCATTTTTCAACGATTTCGAATAATGAGCTGAAAACTCTTAAAGTCACCTGTTTTTCCCAAGTCAAGTCAAATAAGTGGTAGCTTTAGGCACCCGGATGGATGAATTTTCAGCATGTGGATGATGTAGATACAACCTTTGAAAATTCGTTTTGCATTAGGTGGCGAGTGTCCGAGATTATCTTGCCAGTGAAACTTTCACATGCTTGTAGGTGTCTGCCTATGACAGAATCGGCGACCTTATTGCTGATAATGCCACTACATTTTTTTCCGGCCTTTGTCCGCTGCCTGTCTACCGAGAACAACGAATTTTCGAAATTTTGTCTCACAGAACAGTTATTAAGGCTAGTTCAACTTTAGATGGTAAAATAACCACCCTTCAATAATTCCAATGTTCGCTGTTTGTACCTGTTGGCATAAAAAGTCTTGGCATACTATCACTGAAATATTCTAGAAGTTCAACTTCTAATTACATTAAATTGTATGGTAATGTTAACTTCCGTAGGCGGAAAGTCTACCTTTCGTTTAAAGTTTATACAGTAGAAAAAAGTGGAGTCCCGAAACTTTCAATAAAGCCCGGAACATCCTGTTCTTTTTTGACTAGACTAGTGCTAAAGAGGATAACGTGGATTTACACTATTAGATTATGCGAGAGGGAACCCAATGATATTGCGATGTAGTAGATAGATGGGAAAGACAGAAAATTACATCTGTGTACATTGGATGTGTGGAATCCATAAGAATCCTAATTGCAAACTTTCGATGTGCATCATGGTGGTTGCAATAAATCTAGTGTTCCATCCAGCATCACTGTGGGCCAAAACTTATCTTATCTAAATCCGTCATCGCCAAACAACATGACATTGTCCACTCTATTTAACCGATCCTTGCAGCAACCGATTGCGCGATTATGACTCATCAGGTAGTGACACTCCTGGCCGAGTAGTTGATACTATTGGCTAGAGCAAAACAAAAACTGAGTTTGTGAATTCAAGTCAAGTTATTATTGGAGCACACACCGACAATTGAAGGAATCGATTAGGTGTCCTTAAAAGCATTTTAAAAAACCTTTACGGTTTTATTCAAACTGTCTGCAGTTATACTCAAGTTAAATTAATTTTATTTGCGAATCTAAGCATTGAGCGGGGTGCGTAAAAAGTGTTCAAAATTTTAACGTTCTAAATAAAGCGGCGGCGGAGAAAGACGAGAAAAACGGGTGGCCTTAAAAACATTTCACGCCATATATTTTCAATTTTTCATCATCACAGAAAAAGTAGTTGACCATGCTGATTGCGTGACGTGCTACCTCAGTTGGGTTCGCGAACCATTTGCGTGTCTCGTGATAGGCCCGAGAGCATCACGTTTATGCCGCTACTCAGCTGTGACCTTCATCTCTCGCGCGACAAGCACGTGCTTCCAGCGAGTAGACCGTGAGCGTACGTGAAGGTCGGGCGGCCCGGTTGATCTTGATATGCGCGTCTGTCTGCTTGCACACACCTACATAGTTGGGCACGCCAGATCACAACCGGGTGGATTGTCTGGGCCGTCGGCACGACCATAGTTGGTCTGTTGGGTAAGTTGGGATGCTGCCCTGTCTGTACGTCAGTGTGTGAATGCGAACGTACGCTGACGAAAGCATGCCAACGTAGGTTTCAATGGCTGTCTGATTCAGCACGATGTCTCACGTGGTGCATAACTGGACTTCTTATACACATTCTTTCAAGAAACTGTCAGCGTGCTCGGACCAGGCCTTTGGTTCTGTCGATGGTTCTTTTTCGCGTTTGAACGCACTGCACTTATCGGAAGGCGAGTCGAGGCAAGCGTTCTGTCTGGTGGGGGCAAAATGATCGATATTTTCCGCTTTTCATTCCCGTTTCCCGTTTAGAATGAACGTACGCGCACCAAGACTTGCAGGCTGATCGACAAAAACACCAGACCCGAGCGTACTGTCTATGCGAAACTCGGTGACCGAACTGCAAATATCATTCCCCAATGCTGAACAACAACAACAACAACAACAACAACAACAACAACAACAACAACAACAACAACAACAACAACAACAACAACAACAAC